>JARBWK010000003.1:204845170-204885574 GCA_030556195.1 Anolis apletophallus
ACCAGCGTCTAGCAATCTCAAACATACAGGCACTTTTGCCTTCTAAAGGCACCTTGCCTCTATCTAGCCCTCAGGCTTTACACAAAACAGATTCCCAGCAGAAGCTACACTCTCGCCGCTGACAGGAAAACTCTAACTGCTCTCTCTGCAGTTTCAATAACGTGATTCCTACTCCTCTCCTCAGAGCAGAATCTAACCGAACCTTCTGGCTTAACAGCCAGGCACCCACTGACTCTCTCTAAGAATTCCGAGAGCTAGCCTTCTGGTTGGCTCCGCCCACCATCACCATGGCAACACATTCCCCCAGGAGGGAACTGCCTCCATTATCACAGCCAACCCTTTGTGGTCTGTCCATAACGTGACCACTTAATATAACACAAATAACCACCTCATCACAGCCCCCAAAACAACGATACAAAAAAACCTACATTTCCCAGCATCCTCCGGGGATGCCAACGAATCTCCCGGCCTCTACATTCTGACAACATGATTGGTTGCCAATGAGGGAGTATTTGCATAACGCCTCTATTGGCCAGCCAACATGAACATTCCGACCCATTATAAACTGGCAGAGGATAAGGCAAAGGCCTGAGGCAGTTGCCAACACAAACACCCAATTCACTTCCCACAGAAAATTTAAACCCCTACAAATCACAGACCACGCCCAAAATTGACAGTAAGGCTTCATTTGGGTATACGTCTTTTATCTGTTTACTGATGTTTTATTGATTTTATGCTGTAAACCGCTCTGGGCTCCAGAGAGAGCGGTCTACCAAATCGAATTTATAAATAAATAAATAAATAAATAAATAAATAAATAAATAAATTAACTTGATTTTCCTGACTAGGCCTCACCTAATGGGATGCTGTTTAAGCTCAGAATTGACAGTAAGGCTTCATTAACTTGATTTTCCCGACTAGGCCTCAGCTCATGGGACATTGTGTATGGCCTGAATTGACAGTAAGGCCTCAATAACTTGATTTTCCTGACTAGGCCTCAACTCATGGGACATTGTGTATGGCCTGAATTTACAGTAACCTACCTTGGCACACAGAGCCCCTATGACCCACGCTACATTCTACTGCAGTTTGGAGGAGGGTGGGCCATGGATGATAGGATTTGATGTACCTCCATGGATTATGGGATTTGTAGTACTTTCAAACCCTTCATTCCCCACAGACCACTGTGGCCCAGAACCAAGACCGATAAAGACCCAACTTGGCACACATTCCATCCAACTGCAGTTTAGAGGAGGGCACACCATGGATGATGGGATTTCAAGTACCTCCACTCACTTCCAAAGTACCCCACCCATACAAGCATCAACCTCTACATCAACACAGCAGACGGAAAGACAAAAAACATTGTCTTTTGCAGAACATATGCAGAACGCCAGCAAGAACACACACCAACAACTCCACAGGACTCCAACATCCCACCCTGGAAAAACCCACAACGACACAACCATGACCCCACCAAGACCATAACTAACATCAATTCCAACCCTTACATACTCAGACTTTCTTGCATCTCCTAAATAGGGCACAGCAACGCGTGCCGGGTACAGCTAGTGTATGTATGTGTGTGTGTGTGTGTGTGTGTATATATATAAATAAAACAATCTCTTTCAAAACAATTTTACCACTTCATCGCACAGGCTTCCAGCACAGTTTTAGGATGGAGCCAATCAGATCCCATCAAACAATGCACAGCTCCATCCCCGAAATGTGCTAGAAGCATCCTAGGATGGAGCAAAGAGAACTCAGGAAACTTCTCGTTTTCTCGTTGCCAGCAATGGGGACAGCATGGGAGGAAATTGGGCAGTGGCACTTTCCCCCACGCGATGAAGAAGGTGGCGCTGTGGGGAATGTGGGGCGCAGAGCGATGGATGGCCCTGCTGCCCCACGGATTCACGATGATGGCCAGCAAATCCCCTCACTGTCATCCGCATCAGGGCACTTAATAGGATGAGGTCCTTATACTCTTTAATTTATCAAGGTGTGATTGTTTCTATGAAAGCCAAATAAATAAATAAATAAACAGTTAACTGCTTTTTTAATATTTTGTTTCAAATACATATGTTAAAGCATGCAAAATTCATCACGACCTGCCTGCCAGTCTTGAACCTCTCGGCTTTGTGGGGTCACGGGCAGTTTTTGAGGTGCAGAGCAACCGGAACGGTACCTACTCCTGCCAACCAATACCTTGTTGTAGCTCAATGCCTCCTCCTTCCAATTTTGGACAGTATAAATAACCGTCTCATTCCACAGAATGGTAGGCTGGCCTTGGACGACTGACCTGCTGGTGTTTGTTGCAAGCCATAACTACTGAACAGAAAAGATGGATGGAAAATGATACAATGCCATAGACAGCTCTGAGGAACTCACCGCTCTATGAGCCAATTCTCTCAATGCCATAAATATTCCTAAAGACAGCAGTTAATCTGTCTTGGGGCCACAGAAGGCAATTAATGAAATAGACAGTGAGGCTAAAACCTTTGCCTGTCTCAGCCCACGAGGCTGAGGAAGAAAATACGCTTCTTGCACAAAGATCCTTGTGCGCAGAGTGTGACGTGTCTGTGGGCTTTAGAAGGACGAGAAGCACCATTAAGTTGGTCCTCTTGAATGGAAATGTTGAATGTCGTAGGAGGCAGTTTATTTATATTGCCCTCAGAGAGAGGAAGCGGGAAAGAAAGAAAATAGGCATATCAATAATACACAAGGGGGGTGAACTTGATACTTCGTGGGATAAACCCCCAAAGGACACCAAATCCCCGGCTGATCCCGGAGGTGGCAAGGTGACGGGAGGCGGCACAGAGCGTTCCGTTTCACAAAGGGGGTTGAGCTGTTTACATGAGCTGCGGGTTCTTCTCACAGGAACCGAAGAACGGCAAGGCCAAAGGGATTGGCCTTCATTTCCCACCTTTAAATACGTGTGCTTGGAAACATTACCTTTTTAGACAACATCTTCCAGAATCCTCTAGCCCAGGGGTGCTCACACTTTTTCAGCATGTGAGCTACTCTTAAAGTCCAAAAGATCTACCTTCCCCCACCGCCGTGTGACCCCGCGCGCTCCCGCCGCTGCGCGCTCTTGCCATCGCACGTGCTCCTGCTGCTGTTTTCCGCCTGTGCAGCGCTTCTTTTGCCTGCGGGGCATTTATTTATTTATTTATTATTTGGATTTCTTGGTCACCCCTTCCAAGTGGCTCGGGGCGACTCACAACAGTTAAAAACAATTACGGGGCATTGCAGGAAGGAGAAAGCACGAGGCGGGGTGTTGTAGTTGAGCAAGCTGAGCCTGTAGTTGCTACAGGTAGTAACAGGGAGGAGGATACTTTGTCGGACATGTCACTTGAAGAAGGAGGTTTGGGCAGAATTACTGCAGCTGGGAGGAAGAGAGCTGCAAGTGTTGTGAGTTTGGAAGGTGCAGAACAAAGGAGAAAGGTCCGACAAATACTTAGGGAGCCTACCAGTGATGACACTTTTGAGGGGTTTTGAAGCAGAGTTAGCCTCAGAAGAGAGTGATACAGAGCTGGCCTCAGCGTTGGTGCAGGATGTCAGGAATGTGTTAAATGCTGAGTCCAGCGAAAGCTCATTTTTTTGCTTTTTGAGTGATCCTGATTGGCCTAGTGGGAATGTTGAGTCGGATTGGGGTCCTTTAACTGTTCAGCAAAGGTGGGAGGATTGGAGGAACACACCCAGGGCTGCAGCTGTGGGGACTGAGGCAGATTTGGGTGGGAGTCTGATGACTCTGAGTTGTAAGGGTATAAAAGTAAGGTCTGGGGATTTGGGACTCTGCGGTCGGCCAAGGTGTTGCTGGTGGGTTGCTAGTTCCTGTATCTGGTGCTCTTGATTCTTCGTGTCTTAGTTCCTGATTTCCAGCGAGCTGTGAGTATTGGGCTGTTTTCATGTTGGGTTCTGGGGGAGCTGCTATGGCAGCTCTAGCTGACACCTACTGTTGTTTGTTGGGGGGTTGGGGCTTTAATGTGTTTTTTTTATGTTTAGTGACTTCCACGTTTCGTTTGATCATTTCCTGTGTTGCTGTGAGTGCCTGTCTCTTTTTTTGGTATTGTATAATGGGTGGAAGGGGGTTGCTGTGGGTTGTGGGGGCTTTGATGTGTTTGTTTGTATACTTAGCTCCTGGAATTTGCACTCCCTCCAGAGGCCCCGCCTCGTGCCTCCTTCTTCCTGCAATGCCCCACAGGCGGAAGAAGCACTGTGAGAGCGGAAGCCAGCAGCAGGAGCGCATGTGCGCGCAGGGTGTACGCGCGCATTGCAGGAGCGCCCCATCCAGCTGGTGAGGCGCGAAGATCACCTGGAAGAGGGCCAAAGATCTACTAGTAGCTCCCGAGCTACTTAATGAGCACCCCTGCTCTAGCCATTTTGACCAGTACAGTGGCTATACTGGTGTATAGAGGCATGAGGCTGACCAAAAGAATTTAAAGAGCGCTGATCCACATAATTTTCCTTAATGCATCCACTGTAGTTGTTATTGAGTGGACAAATATAGATTATATGGCCTCATCGCACCAGAGAACGGATCCACTTTAATTCTGGTTGTTGCCAGCTGCAGAATTCTGGGCTTTCTTGTTTAGGGAGGAGCCTTTAGCAGCCTCACTAAACTACAAACCCCATAATTCCGCAGGAGGCAGAAACCACATTTAAAGTGGATTAAGAACATAAGAACATAAGAAGAGCCATGCTGAATCGGGCCTCAGCCCATCTAGTCCAGCATTCTGTGTCACACAGTGGCCCACCAGTTGTACACGGGGATCTCGAGCAGAAAGGAGGGCAAAACCCTCACCTGCTCCCGACCCCCCACAACCAGTACCCAGGGAAATCCTGCCTGCCTCCATCAACACAGAGGTGGCACTTGGATGTCCATTTCAGTAACTACTGATTCCCTTGGTATCCATGAACCTGTCTAATCCTGCCTTGAAGCTGTCCAGGCTGACCGCTGTCACAACCTCCTCTGGAAGTGAGTTCCATAACCCAATGACCCTCTGGGTGAAGAAATATTTCCCTTTATTAGTCCTAACTTTCCTACCTTGGAGCTTTAGGGAGTGCCCCCTAGTCCTAGTGTTGGGTGACAGAGAAAATATTTTTTCTCTATTCACCTTTTCTATCCCATGCATGATTTTATACACTTCGATCAAGTCACCTCTTAAACGCCGTCTTTTCAAGGCTGAAAAGACCAAGGCGTTGCAACCTGGTTTCATAAGGGAGCCGCTCCATCCCTTGGATCATTCTTGTTGCCCTTCTTTGTACCTTTTCCAGTTCCGTTATATCCTTCTTAAGGTGCGGAGACCAGAATTGTACACAGTACTCCAGATGTGGCCTCACCATAGATTTGTAGAGAGGCAATACAACATTTGCTGACCTATTTTCGATTCCCTTCCTGATCATGCCAAGCATAGAATTTGCTTTTTCGCTGCTGCAGCGCACTGGGTTGACATCTTCATTGAGCTGTCCACCAAAACCCCAAGATCCCTTTCCTGGTTTGTCTCAGAAAGCTTTGACCCCATCAATTGGTAGGTGTAGTTGGGGTTCTTTGCCCCGATGTGCATGACTTTACACTTGTTTAGGTTAAAATGCATTTGCCACTTTGTTGCCCATTCACTCAATTTCGAGAGATCTTTCTGGAGCTCTTTACAATCAGTTTCATTTTTAACTACCCAGAACAATTTAGTGTCGTCTGCAAACTTTGCTACCTCAGAATTCACTCCTACATCCAGGTCATTAATGAATAAATTAAAAAGTAACTGACCCAAAACTGAACCTTGGGGTACGCCACTTCTCACCTCTTTCCACCCAGAGAAGTGTCCGTTTATTACCACCCTTTGTTTCCTACAGTTTAGCCAGGTTCCAATCAGGACAAGACCTGTCCTCTGATTCCATGGCTGAAGAGCTTATTTAGAGCCTTTGGGGAGGGACGTTGTCAAAAGCCTTTTGAAAGTCAAGGTAAACAATATCAATTGGGTCCCCTTTATCTATGTGTTTATTTACACCCTCAAAGAATTCTATCAAGTTAGTAAGACATGATTTGCCTTTGCAGAAACCATGTTGATTTTCTTTCAGCAATGCCTGTTCTTCTATGTGCCTAGTAATATTTTCTTTAATAATGGTTTCCATCACTTTGCCTGGAACTGAGGTTAAACTGACTGGTCTATAATTTCCTGGATCACCTCTGGATCCTTTCTTGAAGATCGGTGTTACATTTGCCTCCCTCCAGTCCTCGGGTACAGTGCCTGATCTTAGAGAAAGGTTATATATCTTAGCTAGAAGTTCAGCAATTTCACACTTGAGTTCCTTAAGAACTCTGGGGTGGATGCCGTCTGGACCTGGTGATTTGTTGACATTTAGTTTAGTAAGGCATGTGAGAACATCCTCCTTGTTTATCTCTATCTGTTTTAATTCTTTTAATTCCCTCCCTGAAAAAACTGACTCAGCTGCAGGCATATGTTGTCTGTCCTCCTGTGTGAAAACGGAGGCAAAGAAGTTCATTCTCTAGTGCCATATAAGGCCATTTGTCCACCCAATCACAACTACAATAGATGCGTTCAGCATACGAAATCTTCGGTCTTTCAAAAATGGGAACCAACCACCCTGCTTTGTGAACCAGTCGTTGTTGCTGGAAAAGAGTTGTTTAGTGAGGAATGCAAAACTAAGGGGACGGAGCGTGCTATGACTTTCTTTTCAACATTGTACCACTTCCTCTTGTATATTTTTGGTCTTATGGGCAAAACCCTTCAATGAAGCCAGGAGGAAAGAAAGGCCCTGATAACTTTACCTGCAAACATGTCACATCAAGTTGACAGAAGCAATCCATTTTTAATCACGGGCTGCCGTGGTAACTTTGTCTTCTGACCCAAGGTGAAAGGTGGAGATTGAATCGCCTTCACCTTCGTCTGGATGCAGCTGTTGCGCACACAGGCTTTAATTGATGGGAGAGACCCCGCTTTGTAACCCAAGCCCAGCCCCTGCCTCCAGCGCTGAAAAACATGCAATTCGAGGCTCCATTTCAGCCGATAGCCGGTCCCACTCGGTGGATGGCCTGGGCAGGAGAATACAGCCTTTGTCACTATCTGTCCGCCATCAAGATATTCCTCCTCTCCCCCCCTCCCCCTTTCCCAATGTCTCTTGCATTCAGGGCAGGCCATAATAGTCGTCCTCACCACAAGACACAGGATGGAGTGAAATATAACTGAAATTGGGAACCGATTAATCCAATGATACAGAGAGCTGGGTGAGCTACGCAAACGCTCTCCCTGGTTAGTCTGAGCGGGTCATTGTTCTTCATAGACACATAAAAGTAGGTAAGTGGATGGGTGAATTTAAATCATCTCAGAAGAAGGGCTGCAGAGCATCTCTATTTTCGTATAGTTGGGACATGGGTCTTTATCCCATGAACCTCTTATTCCAGAGTAGTTGTGCTATCATAGGTAGCTGGTGCATAGCAAGATGAACGCCTTCGATATTGAACCTCCATTTCTGCAGGTGCACCACGTCAACAATACATGGCCCATGAATATATTTCTGCACACCCTTTTTGCTTCCCCATTATATTGTGAAGAACACCATCGTCCCCACGTCAGCATAGGCACATCTGTGCTTAAGTCCGTTCAGCAGTTCACATCCCTGGGAAGCATCATCTCTTCAGGAGATAGACCACAGATTAGCAAAGGCATAGAGTGCATTCGGAAGGCTTCACAAAAGAGTCTGGAGCAACAAGCACCTGAGGCAAAGCACCAACATCAGTGTGTACAGAGCCATCGCACTGCCTGTTCTCCTCTATGGGTCTGAAACATGGGTCACCTATCGCCAATACCTACGACTCCTCGAACGCTTTCATCAGCACTGTCTTCACACAATCCTAAACATACACTGGACCGACTATGTGATGAATGTTGCTGTCCTTGAGCAAGCAGGGATCACCAGCATTGAGGCCATGCTATTGAGAACACGGCTGCGCTGGGCAGGGCACGTCTCTCAGATGGAGGACCACCGCCTCCCAAATATACTACTATATTATTATTATTATTATTAAATTCACATTTGTATACCGCTTCATCCCGAAGGCTCTAAGTGGTTTACATAGGATTGTGTGCCCATTGGCAGCACAAACAGGACAGTACAAAAGACATGGGGAAAAACACAAGGATAGGAAAGGGAGGGGAGGGAAGAGATCAGCAGCGATGCCTACTGGAACACCACCCCGCCATCAAAAGAAGGGAGCGCGGGAGGGGGCAGCAGAATCGCTGGCACTGAGGCGCAGGCAGGGAGCAGGGGCCGCGTCTCCCCCATGGGGGTCTGTCTTTAAGGTCCCGACCCGTTTGCGCAGTGTCCAGGTTGACCTTCACGATGGTCTGGCGGGTCCTATGGAGCTGTGCCGACCTGTAGCCGGCGCTCCAAAACGTCCTGGATGGGAACGTCCTACGGGGTCTTAGAGTCCTTGCTTCTGGGGGCCCACCTACCAGTGAGCCAACCAGAGCTCCGGCCCTAGTGTCCCGGTTCCCTTGGGTTCTCCGACAGGGAGATGGGTCCAGTCCGGGGCTCACGGTACGTAGAATGGGGAATTCACCTCCCTTCGCTTCCGGCGCCGTCTCCTCCTCCGGCGGCTGCGTCTCATCTTGCCCAGCCCACCGGTGGAGGAAGAGTCCTCCGGGGCGGGACCTCTAAGACTTCCGGCAGGGCACCACATCCGGTGCTGCCTCTTCCTCTCAGATCCTGGCACGTGGGATGGTCGGCGTCATCCGGGAAAGGGTCCTCAAGGGTGGGACTTCCGGGGTGGTCTGGCGTCATCCGGAAAGGGGCCATCCGGGGACGGGGCTTCCGGGGCATCCGGCTGCCTGCTGCTTCCGGGTCCCGCTTCTTCCTTGGGGTCAAGCACCATGGGTCAGCGCAAGAGAGGCGCCCCCAAAAAGAGATATAAGGACTCCCTGAAACAACATCTCAGGCTCGGCCAGATTGATCACCAACAATGGTCCACCCTGGCCTCACATCGGGAGGCATGGAGACGCACTATCCACAATGCTGTGGCTCTTTCAAGAAGACACACCGAATGGGTCTCAGAGAAAAACGACAACGCAGAAAGAACCGCAACTTGGAAACAACATCACCCAAGGAGACTTTCTGCTGTGCTTTCTGCAACCAGACTTGCCTATCTCAGATTGGCCTTTTTAGTTATCAACACGCTTGTAAAAAGCGAGGGATGAGTCCTTCCTGAATCTTCGTTCGCGAAGTAATGCCGAGAGAGATATTGTGGCTCTGCAGTTGTCATTATAACCTAAACCTTACAAAGTGAATTTTAAATCAAATGGTAATTCATAATTTGATCCCAAAGTTGGCATTTCCTCAGCAGATATCAAACCCTGTTTTGAAAAAGCCGAGGAGGGCGCAGAACAATGGGGATGGGCTCCCTTAATGAAGAAACCAGGAGACTCTGGCATGAAACAACATCGCTATAAGAGGATTAGCAGCATTCCTCTCTCTTAATCACTGGCTATGCGCACTTCTTGCCGCTCGCTCGCTCCCCTTGGCAGCCACTATGCTTTTTATCAGCTTAGAAGCTCCTTGGGAAATTTGATAAAACAAACCCCAGAAATGTATCGGGAAGACCCCACATTCCAGTCTTTTGGTTCAACGTGATGGGTATAAAATGACTAGCTTTTCCACCCCTGTTTGTAAGCATATACCTTGCTGAAGCATAATCTCATAGATCCAGGGGAGATCATTCGCTCCATTCAGATGCAGAGCTCAGAAAAGTGACTCTTTGGACGACGATAACTCATGAGAATCCCTGCCAACACGGGGCATTTCTGGAATTGCAGAGCAAAAAGTAAGAAAGTTCTGCTAAGATGTTAAAAGCCTATAAGCATGACAGGTACACAGAGAAGGCGCATGATTTCACATTAACTTCAACTTGAAGGAAGTAATTGTAACCATTTTATTTCTACTGCAATAAAGTGTTTTAAAACTGTACAAAATTTGAAGAATACTCAGAGCTTAGGATTTATTCTACACAAAATTGGCCTGTTTTTTTTTTTATTATTATTATTATTATTAACCTCAAATTTCTATACCGCCACTCCCCGTAGGCTCGGAGCGGTTTACAAGAATTGAGAGAAAAAAGACAATACATAGAATCACAGACAGCAGGAAGGGTAAAGGGGAGGGGATAGAGGTCAGAGGGGGAGGTCAGATCAGGGAGCCGGGGCCCCCGTGGGGACCTCCGGGACGTCCACGACTCTGAATGCATTCCCAGCGCCCCCAAGGGGTGGCACACCAGGACAGCGGATGCTGCAATGGGTCCACGGGCAGTCACACAGCCCTACAAAAGGGCAGTTGTCGCCACGCGCATATGGCACCCGCTCCGGCAGTCCAATTGGACAAGGTGGGCCACTCGTTAGGTCCTCGGTTGCAGTCCTGGCATTGACAGATGCTTTAACAGGACTGCTGTTCCGTCTGGCGGAGAAACCCGCCCCCCAAAAGGTCCTAGACCTATAGCGCCGTCTCCGGCGGCAGGGGTCTTGTTATTTATGCATAGAAAACAAGTTTCTGTACAGGAAAGAGCATTTCCTAAAATCATTGAGGATGGATGAATAATCTATTAGTTTCAGTTTCTCTCATATTGTGGGGGTTGTGTTGGACTCCTCGCTGACCATGGAGGCCCAGGTCTCCGTGGTCAGCAGGACGTCATTCTATCACCTCCGGCAGGCTAGGCGACTGGCACCCTACCTGTCCAGGGACGACCTGGCCACGGTAATCCAAGCGACGATCATCTCGAGACTAGACTACTGTAATGCCCTCTACGTTGGCCTTCCCCTGTCGACAATCCGGAAACTCAAGCTAGTGCAGAATGCCACTGCTCGCTTGCTGGCAGGAGTGCCGGCGAGGGAGCACATTACATTACCCTCCGGCAACTGCACTGGCTTCCTATCGAGTACCGAATTGCCTTCAAGGTGCTGGTTTTGACCTTCAAGGCCTTGCATGGCCTAGGGCCCGCGTACCTGAGGGACCGCCTTACCCCGTACTCTCCCCCGAGATCACTGCGCTCAGATGAGCAAAATCTGTTGTTAGTTCCATCAGTCCGCTCCTGCCACCTATCGACGACCAGACAAAGGACTTTTTCCGTGGCGGCACCGGTACTGTGGAACGCCCTCCCGGACAGTACCCGAGCTATTTCGGATCTGGCCCCGTTCCAGAGGGCCTGCAAGACGGCCCTCTTCGGCCTAGCTTTCAACTAGGCTCACCGGACCAAGAACTATGCCATATGTCCTCTCTTCCCGTATATGACAATATAATTTGTTTTAATGTGGTTTTATGTTTTTATGTGTATTAATTGTAGGGTCACATGTCGACATGTTAGTGACATGCCACCCGCGTATTTTTTATTGTTATCCACCCCGAGCCTGCTGGGAGGAGCGGAATACAAAAATGAACAATAAATAAATAAATAAATAAATATTCAATTTGAATTATAGCAAATGATTTTTGAATTTCGGTTTGCTTTGGTTAAGCCAAGGCAGCTTCCACGTATGGTGGCCTGGCGAAGGAGAAACCTTCAAGTCACCCTACCATCAACAGCCTTGCCCGTGTCTTGCACAGCCGGAGCCGAGGCTTTCTTGATGGAGTCAATTCATGTGTAATGCAGTCTTCCTCTTTTCTTACTGCCTTCTACCTTCTCAAGCACAATTGTCTTTGCTTGTGAGTCCCGTCTTCTCAAAATATATCCAAGGCACCACAACCTCAGTTCAGTCATCTGGGCTTCTGGGGAAAGTTGAGACTTAATTTGCTCTAGTACCCATGTGTCTGACTTTTTAGGGCTGTTCTCCAGCACCGCGTTTCAGAATTACGGTGAATCCTTATTCTAACAATTAAAAATGCAATTCTTACCCATCTCTAAACAGAGGTGCTATTTTCATACTGTCATAATTTGAACTGCTCATGCCCCTATCTATCTATCTATCTAATCTATAAACCTCAGCAACATATTTATTTATTTATTATTCAAATTTGCTAGACCGCCCCTCCCAAAGCTCGGGCCGGTTTCCAACGCAGTAAAATACAAAAAACATCCTAAAACATCATAAAAGCATTATTAAAAGCAATCAAATACATCATAAAACAGTCCCCCCCCCCCAAATCTTCAATACAAGAGACAGCACAATCAGGTGGCGGGTTTGATGTTAATGCCAATCATTCGCCGAATGCCTGCCGAAACAGCCAGGTCTTGCAGGCCCTGCGAAAGGCCGTCAGGTCATGCAGGGCCCTCGTCTCGGCTGGCAGAGAGTTCCACAAAATAGGTGCAGCCACGGAGAATGCCCTCTGTTGAGTACTGACCAACCGGTAAGACCTCACACCTGGGACTTCAAGGAGATTATAATCCCCTGAACGGGGGTCAGCTTCTGGAGTGACGTGTTAGTGCATGACTGCAGCTCTGCCCCCGAGCATTCTCGTATTGAGAACCTTCCAAGCTCCAGGAATAACTGTTTCACCCTCCTCCTTATTGCTGGTGGGAAGGAAAAGGGAGGAAAATCTATTCAGGCCATGAAGAAATGGCTGCTTGGGTTTCTAGGGGAAGGGAAAGGATGGAGTACTCCTACTGTGTATGCAACCTCATTTCTCCCCTTCCCAAAGTTGAGTGCAGTTCTTTATTTTTCCATAATGTGAAAATGTATTATTTGCTGGCGTTTGCATATCAAGCCACTCTTAAAATCCACCGGAATGAACCAAATTATTTCTAATCTGTAACCCAAGGTCTACGGAGGTCCATTGGCTTCTTTGTATCTGCTGAGATTTGATTCCAGGATCCCATGAATACCATGCATGATTAGTCCCATTATATTGCCTACCCTGGGTGGCGAGCAACTTAGCCCATCATCCCTTGTTAAGAGCTTGGGCGTCCAACTGGACCCTTTGCTGTCCATGGAGACCCAGGTCTCTATGGACAGCAAAACTTCGTTCCACCACCTACGACAGGCTAGGCGACTGGCACCCTACCTGTCCAGTAGGCATGAGAAAAAAGTTATGAAAATGATTCGTTTCGTAAGAAATTCGTAAGAAATGCTACTTTTGAGCGTTTCCGCACCTGGAACGCCAACCAGGAAGTGGACTTTCTTTTTAGAACCTCGGGGGCCAGGATTTTCTTAAGTGTTGTTATTAGGTCGTAAGGGGGGGGGGGCATAAGGGGGGGCACCCTCCTTCTCTCTCACCACCCTCCCGCCTCCCTTGCCAATATTATGGCAAGGCAAGCCCTAAACTCGCTCCTTCCCTCGGCTGGAAGGAAGCCTGGAAAAATGTAAACAGAGAGGATTACTCAGAAGTAAATCTGCAAAGGAGGGCACTTTGGATGAAGGGGCCTCCTTTGCAGATTTACTTCTGAGTAATCCTCTCTGTTTACATTTCTTCCAGGCTTCCCTGCCTCTCCTGCCCTGCCAGGA
Source organism: Anolis apletophallus (assembly GCA_030556195.1). NCBI lineage: Eukaryota > Metazoa > Chordata > Lepidosauria > Squamata > Anolidae > Anolis > Anolis apletophallus. Next base: position 204,858,613 of record JARBWK010000003.1, read on the forward strand.
TCTAAAGCATCAAAGAGTATTGGGGTGAGAAACCAACCTAATGTATAATAGAATGAATGCTACTGTAAGTGCCTAATATTATAAGTAATCCAACTGGTCATACCTAATTCCATGCACATGCAATAATACAGCAGTAATAACAATAACAAGAGGTAAAATTCAAACCAAAGTATTCTGAGTGGTCCCTGCCTCATGCAAACGGGCTCATGCGGTGCAAACGGTGCAAAGGGAAATTAGCCATGGGGAAAAGCCAGCTTGGGAGCACACACATACATATTCTTGGGAGGGGGGATTTGTTGCAGAATCCCGGCCTCATAGAGAAGATTCTGCAGCAACCCCCCCCCCCCCCCCAAAGAATATGTATGTGTGTGCACCCAAGCAGAAAACGCTGTCTTTTCCCGGGCTAATTTCCCGGGCTCACAAAGAAGAGCCCGTTGGCACCGCATGAGGCAGGGACCACTCAGAACACTTCGGTTTGAATTTTACCTCTTCTTATTCCCATTGTTATTACTGCTGTATTATTGCATGTGCATAGAATGTAGGTATATGACCAGCCTGGGCAAACTTGGGCCCTCGCTCCCTCGGGATCGGGGTGAGAGAGAGGCAGCGAGGAGTGAGGGGGGGGCTCCTCCTCCTTTTCTTTTGCTGCTTCCAAGAATAGAATACCCCCGTCCCTCCCTCCCTCCTTCCTATTTGGAGAGTCCCATCTAGAATTCAATGTGATTGATTCAAGTTTTGGCCTACAACTCCCAGAAATCCCAGCCAATTTACCAGCTGTTAGGATTTCTGGGAGTTGTAGGCCAAAACCATCTGGAATGCACATGCTCTGGCATACGAACTACTAACGGTTTCGTTAGTACTTAAGTTACATTTCCGAAATTTTTGGGAAATTTTTTGTAAGTCTTTCTTTTACTAATTAAAAAAAATCCCCCCTCCCCCCATTTGATTTACGATTCACCATTTTAGGATTCTAAACCATGCCTACTGTCCAGGGACGATCTGGCCACAGTGATCCAAGCGACGGTCATCTCAAGATTGGACTACTGTAATGCCCTCTACGTTGGCCTTCCTTTGTCGACAATCCGGAAACTCAAGCTGGTGCAGAATGCCGCTGCTCGCTTGCTGGTGGGAGCGCCAGTGAGGGAGCACATCACTCCCATCCTTCGGCAACTACACTGGCTTCCCATCGAGTACTGAATTGCCTTCAAGGTGCTGGTTTTAACCTTTAAGGCCTTACACGGTCTAGGGCCTGTGTACCTGAGGGACCGCCTTGCCCCGTACGTTCCCCCGAGATCACTACGCTCAGAAGAACAGAATCTGTTACTTATTCCATCAATCCGCTCCTGCCATCTATCCACAACCAGGCAGAGAGCTTGCTCCGTAGTGGCTCCCGTGTTGTGGAATTCCCTTCCAGATGACACCCGAGTGATCCCAGCGCTTGTCCCTTTTCGACGGGCTTGCAAGACTGCCCTCTTTAGATTGGCTTTTAACTAAACTGGTCTGCCCTGGCGTGTCTTATGCCTTGAGTTTTAAGGAATTTGTAATTCCTCTGAATTTTTTTTTACTGTTATATTGTTTTTGTTTTTATGTTTTTCTTGTACGCTGTATGTTTTTGCTACATGCAGCATGTTTTTATTGTATGTTGTGATCCGCCCCGAGCCTGCAGGGAGGAGCGGAATACAAGATTGAATAATAAATAAATAAATAAATATTCAGTGATGTAATAAAATAGTGTCCCTTATATAAAATGGCAAATTTCTAGCCTTGCTTTTGGAATTCTGTAACAAAAATTTCAAGTTCATGGATACGAAGGCCAACTATGTGTGGTGGGTCAATAATAACCATAGAATGATAAGACAAAGTACACCAGGGATGTCAAAACACTTCCGTGCAGGGGGTGGTGGGGTGGGTTTACAGCTAAAGAAGGTGAGTAGGTGAATGTACATTGAAATCCCTTCAGATAGCACTTTGCTTGACTGAAGCTATTGTTTTCACCCAACTGTAGATGGAGGAGATATGTTTGGCAGGCATTGGCTGAACGCACTCAGAGTCTTCTTGACAAAGGTGTTTAACATTGACAGGTGCATTTAGTTGTTAAAGGTGATTCTCTCACATTACAGCGAGAGCTATACATGGTGTCAGGTCACATCCTTACAAAGGTGAGGAAGGTGAGTAAACAGAAGCGGTGTATTGCGTAGTCACGTATTATTTGGACCTTAACATGAGAAGCATCAAGCAGACTGAACGAAAAAAATACTGAAGGGCTACAAATGCAAATGCTAACAAGGATCAGGGATATTCATTTGGGATCAGGCATGTAGCTGGGGGCTTGAGGGGCTCAGCCCCCCACCCTGAAATTCTCAGGGTGGCCCGCGAAAAGGCCTTATTGGTACATTATTTAAACTGTTATGTTTATTCATATCATGATCTGATCACCACGCTCAATATATCCCACATGCATGGGAGTGTTATTGGGATAATGATACAAAAGGTTTGCTAGGGTAGACCCTCTCTCACTCAGGCTCAGCAACCACCACCCCTCACCCCCCACCCCCACCCCCCGAATCAAAATCCTGGCTACGGGTCTGTTTGGGATACTGCACCAAGATGATGAACCAAGCAGGCTCTTAGATTAACATTTTTAGAAATTTTGTGAGTTTTCTTAAATATGGTATAGTTTTAAGATCTTAATATTTTTTTACTCTGGTCACATACGTACAATTGATATGTTGTCCTAATGTTAGATTGTTGTGAACTTTGGATTGTCATCAGGGAAGGTTAATGTTCTTCTAACAGGAAGAAATTGTGGTGAGAAACCAGGCCCCATCACAACACCCACAGCGGAATTTGAAAGAAGAATTTGGGGCGTGCAGATTTAATTCAGTGTTCAGCATGTCAGCCTCATAGATTTATTGGGTATTTCATTGCATTCTCTTTAAGAATGCGTATGCTTAAATACTGTAAAGGTGCCAGGTCATATCTCACTCTGGAAGCTAAGCAGGGCCCGTTCAGTATTTCAGAAGAAGGAGTTGGCAAAATCTCCTTCAAATATTCCTTTGTTTGTTTGTATGTGCCAGCGTTCTGATTGGCTCCCGGCCTCTCAAATCCCACCCTGTCAGGACTGGGAGACCTGAGCTTAGGAGAAGTTCAGGCTCCCAACCTGCCATGAGATTGCACCGACCTTTGCCCCAGTTCTTTGGTGACCTTGGCTCCAGCTGCACAGAGATTGTGCTGAGCTAAGTGGGAGTGACGTAACTTCCAGATGTGTGTGAGGCTCCGGAGGGAAGTGAGGTAACTCCTCCGAGCCTGGACATTGGACAATTGGACTCATAATGCTGGCTCATGGACCCATGAGGTCACATCCCTTTGGACTATGGGATATGCTGAATCACCCGGATATGGTGCAACCCTGCTTGGACATTGCATGGGCAATAGGGAGGGGCTCAGGGTATATAAGGTGTGTTTGGGTGGTGGGACGGTGCTTTTGCTTCACATGTGTCGTACCTACAATAAAATCGTGTTGGACCGTGCTTCAATCTACGCGTGATCCTTACCGAGTGTTGGAGAGTCGTTACAGAAGCAAAAGCCCCTTTTCAACTATCCCAGCAATGGAGAGGTTGGCTTGGAGAGAGGAAGAGTATATTGATGGATGGGATTCGGCTCCTGAGGAAATCCGGCGTACTATGGAGTGGGATTGGACCACCCTTGACCAAGTGGGGTGTCCGGATGAGTGCCGTGAGATGATGGAAGGTGCGGTTGCCCAGGAGGATGAGTTTGGAGAAGCGGAGCGACTGTGGGAAGCTCAGGTGAGCTTGGAAGTGGCCCGCCGAAGGAGAGAGCGTTATGACTCCAGACAAGCAGAGGTCTGGAGGGCTGGAAGGATCGGAGGAGCTGTTCCGAAGGACTGGTCAGCTCAGGCGGATCCAGAGGTGCGTTGGCCCAAGGAGACTGTGCCGAAGGACAGGCCAGTTCGGATGAATCTGATGGAGTGTGGTAGTGAAACCACGGAACCTGAATCACCTTCGGAATTGGAAGTGATGAAGTGTAAGTTGGAGGCTATGGAGCAGACCATGAGAAGGATGTCTCGGGCCATGTCCCGAAGAGAGCCGATGGAGTCCATGTGGAGTGCCCCGGGAGGAGGAGACTTCACTTACTATTCATGGATGGATGGTGGAGTATCGGTTGAGCGTCCTAGATCTCCTTTGGGAGTGAGGACCGTTGGTGGCCATCCAGGAGGAAGTCCGGCTCAGATGAGGCGCCCGGCGCAACCGGCTGGCATGGGAAGAGGTGTTACCAGGCTCGAGGTCCCTCAAGGGAGGGAAGTGTTGTCCCAGGAGTTTGGGGCCCGTATGAAGAAAGAGCCATTACGAGTTGAATTCGAAGGTGAAGCCTGTAAAGTAGCCTTTTTTGCCGCTGCGGTGCAAGACCATATGGAGGACTACGGTCACCTTTATCCTAGCGACAGTAGCCGAGTGCGGGCCATCGGAGCGGTGTTTAAAGGAAGAGCAGCTGAATGGTATGTTCAATGCCATGACCGCCGGGACCCGTGTTTGAGATCTGTGAGAGAATTTTTGCAGGCGATTCGGAATAGGTTTCGAGATCCGTTGGAAAGGATTAAGGCAAAGGAAGCGCTGCGCTGCCTGACCCAGGGATCCCGGTCCGTCACCGAGTATGCGGAAGAGTTTATGGGGTTGGCTGGGAAGATTGCCGAATGGTCCCCAGCTACCCTACTCGAGTTGTTTAAGGACGGGCTGCGGAAGGAGATCCTCGAGTGGTGTCTGCATCGAGATGATCCTGGCGATGTCGATGGTTGGATCCAGTTGGCCAGCAGCGTAGAAGGAATCCTTGCCCAGGTGCAGCGGCGCCGTTTCCAGCCTGCGAGGTCCAGGGGATCCGGTCGTGGTGCGGTTGAAGGGCGATTCCGAGGAGGAGAGCCTAGACGCGGTGGTGACAACCGATCCAGTGTTACAAGGAGGCCAATGATGGGACGGGGCCTTTGTTTTATTTGTTCCCAACCCGGTCATTTTGCGTCCCAATGCAGGCAGAGGCAGGTGCTGGAGCCAGTGAAGGTGGCCTCTGCTAAAGCAGCAAGTGGGGACAATGATGATAAAAAAAGTGTTGGGGTGAGCTCTAATATACAATGTACTTTGGGATTGTATAAAGGGGATAAGATTGTGGAAAGGAAAGCTTTAGTGGACTGCGGATGTTCAGAGAACATTATGTCCCCAAAGTTGATAGGGGATTTGGGTGGGGGGACAAAACCCTTGGAAACGCCCATAACTTTTGCTCAATTGGATGGGTCTTTTATTGAGGGTGGCCCGTTCTCTGTGGGGACCAAAGATTTAAAGGGTCGGGTGGGACCCTGGGAGGGGGACATTGATTTTGTAGTGGCCCCCATTAAAGGACATGAGGTGGTGTTGGGGTTGCCATGGTTAGAGCAGGCAAACCCCAAGATTGATTGGAAAACAGGAATTGTACAATGTGCCCCTAATAAAGAGAAGGAGGTTAAGAGTGAAGTACAAGGGGTGCCTGCAGAGTATTGGGATTATGCAGATGTGTTTAATCCGGTTTTGGCACAGGGTCTTCCCCCCCTTCGCAATGTACAGTGTAGTATAGAGGTCAAGGAGGGGCTGTTTTGCCAAAACCCAAAATCTATGCCATGACAGTGAAGGAGAAGGAAGCTTTGAGGGAACAAATAGATGGGTACTTGAGCAGGGGTTTATTCGGAGGTCCGAGTCTCCCATTGCGGCTCCAGTTTTGTTTCGTGAGAAGAAGGATGGTAGGTTGCGGCTGTGTATTGATTATAGAGGTTTGAATGCTGTTAGTACTACCAATTGTTACCCTTTACCTTTGATCAAGGATTTGTTAGGTCAGTTAGGAGGTGGTAAGGTTTTTACCAAGTTGGATTTGATTGACGCGTTTCATATGGTGAGGGTGAAGAGGAGCGATCAATGGAAGACTGCTTTCTCCTGCCCCCTCGGGCTGTACGAATGGGTCGTAATGCCATTCGGTTTGGCGGGGCCCCCCGGCATTTTCATGCAATTAATTAATGAGGTGTTGCACCCCCTTTTGTATAAAGGGGTGTTTGTGTATTTGGATGATATTGTGATTGTGACGCGTACTAGAGATGAGCATGTTAGTTTGGTGAGGGAGGTGTTAGAGAGGTTGCGACAAGCGAGTCTGTATGTGAAATTGAGTAAGTGCGAATTTGGCAAGGCTCAGATTGATTTCTTGGGATATAGGATTAGTGGGGATGGAGTCGCAATGGATCCGGCTAAGGTGGAGGACGTGTTGAATTGGGAAGCTCCGCAGACTCGTAGGCAGCTACAGGCTTTCTTAGGGTTAGCCAATTTTTATCGCACTTTTATATCAGAGTTTTCAGCGATAACCCTCCCGCTTACGGAGTTATTGAGAACCAAGTGTAAGGGTGAGTCGAAGAGGACTAAGTCTCCAGGTGCTAAGCTGGATTGGACGAATGATTGTCAGGAGGCGTTTGTGGAATTAAAGAAAGCTTTTACTAATGGGCCCTTATTAATGCATCCGAATGTGGATAAGCCTTTTGTGGTACAGTGCGTCGTCTGCTTGGGCTTATGGTGGAGTGTTGTTGCAGGAGGATGAGCGAGGTAGATTGAGGCTGTGTGCTTATTTTTCTAAGAAGTTTGGAGAGCATGAGCGGAAGTGGCCAGTCTGGGAAAAGGAGGCGTTTGCTGTGCGGAATGCTTTGCAGACGTGGCGGCAGTTTTTAGAAGGTGCTGCTTTCCCTTTTGTGGTGATGACTGATCATCAGAACCTCCAGTATCTGAGGAATCCTCAGAAGTTGTCTCCCAAGTTAGTGAGGTGGGCTCAGTTTTTCGCTAGGTTTGACTTTCGGTTGCAGCATATAAGGGGCAAAGAGAATGTGGTGGCTGATGCGTTGTCCCGGTATCCGAATGTAGGAGAGAATGAGTTGCATCTGCCATGGGAGGTGTTTGCCAAGGAGCATTGGGGTCTGGCCGTGCAGACAAGGTCTCAAACGGCGTGTGAGGTTAAGAAGGAAGAAGGAGTGGTAGATGAATGGAGTTTGGAGTTGCAGAAAGGTTATGTAGGGGATGTGTGGTTACAGAGTCATGAGAAAGAGTGTAAGCCATTGAATGGTTTATGGATTATGGGAGGCAAAGTGTATGTCCCTCAGAGTATGAGAGAAAAGGTACTGAGGTTGAATCACGATCATAGGTCTGCTGGTCATTGGGGGGTCACGAAGACTCTTTTGGCTTTAAAGAAGAGGTATTGGTGGCCGGCCATGAGGGCTGAGGTGAAAAAGTATGTAGAGTGTTGTGAAATGTGTGCTAGAAATAAGGTTCCCTCTGCTAAGCCGCAGGGGTTGATTCAAGTGGTGGTTACTCCTGTGAGGCCGTGGACACATGTCAGTACAGATTTTGTGGGGGAGTTGCCCTCGAGTCGGGGTTATAAGTATATTTGGACTGTGCTAGATATGTTTTCTAAGCAGGCCCATTTTATTCCGTTGAAAGGGTTACCTAGTGCAGAGAGGTTGGCTGAGTTATATGTGCGGCATGTGTACCGTTTGCATGGATGCCCGGAGCAAGTTTTGAGTGATTGTGGAGTCCAGTTTACTGCCCAATTTTGGGAGCGATTTTTGGAGATGTTGGGGGCTCAGAGGCGTCTTACGACCTCTTATCATCCTTGTTGCAATGGCGGCGTAGAAAGAGCTCAGAAATCGTTGGGGTCTTATTTGCGTATTTTCAGTAACAAGGAGCAAAATAATTGGTCCGATCTGTTGCCTTATGCTGAGATGGCGTATAATAGCTCAGTACACTCTTCCACTGGGAAGTCTCCCTTCGAAGTGGTCTATGGTCAGGAGGTAGCTCCTTTGCCCCAGCTATTGGAGTTGGGAGGGGAGGAGAGGGTGGAATGGAGGATACGAGCCGGGAGGATTGGAAAGAAGTAACAGCGGCTTTGGGAAAGGCACAGCGTTCTTACAAGTTGTTTGGAGACCGGAAGAGGCAGGAAGGGGAGGAGTACAGTGAGGGGGATTTGGTGTGGCTGTCCACACAGAATCTGAAATTAGGGTATCCATCGAAGAAATTAAGTCCAGTACATTGGGCCTTTTAGGATTAAAAATGCAGTGAATAAGGTCTCATATACCCTTCTGTTGCCCAAGAGTTTAGGAAGGTTCATCCCACGTTTCACTGTAGTCTTTTAAAGAAGTATGTGGGGCCCTTTCCTCCTCCGGATTGAATGATATTTTGTTTTCTAGGGGGAGGACGTGGTGGAGGAGACCGTTATGTCAGGACTGGGAGACCTGAGCTTAGGAGAAGTTCAGGCTCCCAACCTGCCATGAGATTGCACCGACCTTTGCCCCAGTTCTTTGGTGACCTTGGCTCCAGCTGCACAGAGATTGTGCTGAGCTAAGTGGGAGTGACGTAACTTCCAGATGTGTGTGAGGCTCCGGAGGGAAGTGAGGTAACTCCTCCGAGCCTGGACATTGGACAATTGGACTCATAATGCTGGCTCATGGACCCATGAAGTCACATCCCTTTGGACTATGGGATATGCTGAATCACCCGGATATGGTGCAACCCTGCTTGGACATTGCATGGGCAATAGGGAGGGGCTCAGGGTATATAAGGTGTGTTTGGGTGGTGGGACGGTGCTTTTGCTTCACATGTGTCGTACCTACAATAAAATCGTGTTGGACCGTGCTTCAATCTACGCGTGATCCTTACCGAGTGTTGGAGAGTCGTTACACACCCTCTACATTCAAACATCAGGATTGGTTGCCACAGAGGCAGAATTTGCTATACCCCCTCTGATTGGCCACCATTGCCTCATTGCTAAACTGCCTCTGATTGGACACCATTGCCTCAAACACCAGGATTGGTTGGCACAGAGTCAGCATTTGCTACACTGGCTCTGATTGGCCACCATTCCCCCTTCCCTATTCTCTAAGCTCTCCCAGACAGTACTTTACAAACAGCCTTCCTTTCGGTCTCGCCCTCCACACACAGCAGCACTTCCTCCACTTGGTTCTCCTGGCTAGGCCTCAGCCTGATTTATTTCACAGTCAGACTTACTTTTCTTCTTTCTCCTGACTAGGCCTCTTAAAACACAAAAAATACCACACTTGCCGCACTGCCCCCCCCACAACACCCTCTCTACATCCTGGTGCAGTTTGAGGGAAGGTGGTCCATGGATGATGGGACTTGAAGTACCTTCACTAACTTCCTAAGACCACTGTGACCCTCATCCAATAATACAGACCCAAATGCCCACACATAGCCTCCATGACCTGCTACACTTTGGAGGAGGCTGCACCACGGATGATGGGAAGTCTGCCTTCACTACTTCCATGATACCATTCCAATGCCTTCTAATGAAGGAACAAGACCACACTTGGCACACAGAGCCCCCATTACCCACTCTACATCCTCCTGCTGTTTGGAAGAGGGTGAGCCACAGATGATGGGACTTGCAGTACCTTCGTTAATTTCATGATACCACTGCAACTCCCAATAATAATGGATCAAGGCCAAACTTGCCAGACAGAGCCCCCATGACCCACTCTACACCCTGCTGCTCTTTGGAAGAGGGTGGGCCACAGATGATGGGACTTGCAGTACCTTCACTAATTTCATGATACCCCTGAAACTCCTGCTCATGATGGATCAAGACCTAACTTGGCACACAGGGCCACCATTACCCACTCTACATCCTCCTGCTGTTTGGAAGAGGGTGAGCCACAGATGATGGGACTTGCAGTACCTTCGTTAATTTCATGATACCACTGCAACTCCCAATAATAATGGATCAAGGCCAAACTTGCCAGACAGAACCCCCATGACCAACTCTACACCCTGCTGCTCTTTGGAGGAGGGTGGGCCACAGATGATGGGACTTGCAGTACACTTCATGATACCCTGAAACTTGCTCATGATGGATCAAGACCCTGAAACTCCTACATCCTCCTGCTGTTTGGAAGAGGGTGAGCATGATGGGACTCAAGACCACTGCAACTCCCAATAATAATGGATCAAGGCCAAACTTGCCAGACAGGCCCCCCTGACCCACTCTACATCCTGCTGCAGCTTGGTGGAGGGTGGGCCACAGATGATGGGACTTGCAGTACCTTCACTAATTTCATGATACCCCTGAAACTCCTGCTCATGATGGATCAAGACCTAACTTGGCACACAGGGCCCCCATGACCCACTCTACACCCTGCTGCAGCTTGGGGGAGGGTACGCCACAGATGATGGGACTTGCAGTACCTTCACTAATTTCATGATACCCCTGAAACTCCTGCTCATGATGGATCAAGACCTAACTTGCACACAGGGCCCTCGTGACCCACTCTACACCCTGCTGCGCTTGGGGGAGGGTATGCCACAGATGATGGGACTTGCAGTACCTTCACTAATTTCATGATACCCCTGAAACTCCTGCTCAAGATGGATCAAGACCTAACTTGGCACACAGGGGCCCGTGACCCACTCTACACCCTGCTGCGCTTGGGGGAGGGTACGCCACAGATGATGGGACTTGCAGTACCTTCACTAACTTCCGGAAACCACTGCGAGCCACACAAACATCTGATAAGGACCAACCTTGACACACAATGCCTTTCTCAAATGACCCAGGCACCGCCGGGTCCCCAAGCTAGTATAAATATATATTGGAAGGTGTCAAATATATAATCTTTCATAATCTTCCAACTGTGAATCCACGTCAGCTTTCCAATACTATCTGCTGTAAACATGGCATGCAGCACATGCTTCATATGCAATCAAATGACAAATACTGAAATCAAAGAATCTCAATAAATGGATAGTAGATAACCAGAGACGTATCCAAGGAATGCTTAACACTAAAAGAGAATCCTGAGTAACAAGCCAATTTCTGTTGACATGCTTCCAAAATAGTGGTTGGTACGCATGAAAATGACAGAGTTAATATGAGTAGACAATAGGACGTGTTGTGATATGTGCCTCTCATCAAACTTTGTCATAATGTTTAGGAAACAGTGTGTAATTCCATATGGCTGCATGGCTTTTTGACAGTTTCTTGGCGAAGGAGCTTTGCTGGTGATGGGAGCCGCCTGCCCTAATGGACAGGAACAAATGGCATGGCCACAGATGCCGTCGTCCCTCGAAGGAGTGCTGAGAAAATGAGCAGGTGGGGCGAAGGTCCCAGGGGCTCCATCCAGAGACCAAAGCAACCAAACAGCTTGAGATAGCATGGCATGCGGAAAGGCCAAGGGGCTGTATAGCTTTGAGATCTTTGCCAGAAGGCCTGACTAGCCCTAGTGACACTTCATGGCCACCGTTATACCGTTTGAAAGCCTGCTCATTAAGGCCCCGATGATGGCTGGGGCAGAGGGCAGGAAACCATGTTGATCTCGTTTGCAAGCACCAGTTTGATGGCCAGCAAAACCCAGCAAGATGTGCTAACTAACACTGGTCAAAGCCCTAAATCTGAGTTGAAGTGATGTCCTGTGAAATAGTTGGAGAGCTGCCCGGCGTCAAGCGGGCTTCCTTCCAAAGGTCTTGGGACTGAAGGGTCGATGGAAGCTTTGCTTATGTTTCAGAAAAGTAATGCAGGGAAGAATTAGCGCTTTGTTTCTGTAATGTGGGGCAGAACCAGAGGGAATGGGGCCGAGTGTCTAGCAGGTCCATCTTCCAACCCTAGGTCACATTTGAAAGAGACTCTCCAGTTGTTGAGCTTTGGGGAAAGTATTGATTTTGATGAAACTCATGATATCTGCTTCTTTCTTCTTTATTGAACAGGAAACACTAATGAACAGTCACAGAGATATTTTTTTAAAAAACCCCAGAATTTTGGTTAGTATTAGAGAAGGTCATATTAGTTTGCATTATTTTTAACTACTGCAACTTTCCATTTGGGATGTGAACAGAAATGGGAAATTCTATTGCCCCCTATGCTATCGTACTAACTAGGGGTGGTTGATCCATAAAAATTTTGATTCTAAACTCGGGGATTTCCCTTGCTGGTTCGTTATAGAAATTATTCCAAAAAAATTTAAATAAATTTCGTAATTGAAACGTATTTAATAACGATTTTCATTATTATTTGTTATGCCAGCTGGCAGGGAAGAATGGAGGGCAAACCCCGCACTCTTCCCCCCCCCCCCAGCTCAGAAGCATCGGGATGAAATTTAACAGGGATGGCTCTGAGGTGCAGAGAAGGAAGGTGTGTGTGGGTGCAAGGCACCCACGCACACACACCTTCCTTCCCCCTATCACGCATTATATTTAACACGGGATGGCTCTGAGGTGCGGGGAAGCAAGATGTGTGTGAGTGCAAGGCACACACACACACACCTTCCTTCCCCTGCCCCCTCAGAGCTAGGAGGATAGGAGGAGGAGGGTGACGTGAGTCCCCCGCCTCCTCCCCTGCTTGTAAATAATGTGGGGCAACCCTTGTTGTCCCACGTTATTTACAAGCATGGAAAGAAGGGTGAGGGCCCGCCTGGCAGGGGAGGGGGGGCTGACGTTCCTCCTCCTCCCCTGGCAAGGAAATAAACCGCAGCAAGGGTCCCGAGTTATTCCCAAAGACAGGAGGAGGCGCGGGGCCGCGAATCCCCTCCTCCTTCTGTCCTTGGCAATAAAGCGGGGGAGGCGCCTTCCCTCTTCCTTCCGTTGCCGCAACCGAAGGAAGGAGAGGGATGTTTTGGCCTTCAACTCCCAGAAATCCTCACAGCTGGTAAACTGGCTGGGATTTCTGGGAGTTGTAGGCCAAAACACCTGGGATCCAGTCTCCTCTCGCGAGTTGAGAACTGAGGAGGGGAAAATACGAACTAATAACGTGACCTTTAGAAAAAATGGCGACCCCGGGTTCGGTTTTGAAATTTCTCTTCTGGGTTGGACCTCGAGGGTCGATATATGATAGAAATAATTTCAAATACGAAAATTAACGGATTTCAAAGTAATTTAAAAACGGAGATATCCACCCCTAGTACTAACTATTTACAAAATAAAAAACGTTATCTGGGTTCCAGGCATTATAATGCTTTAAACCTGGCAATTCGCCTTCTGGAAATGTGCGGCGCTTTTATCTGAGAACATAATATGTACCATTTTATACAAATTTCCCACCCAAAACCACAAATGGGGAGAAAGGAAAATGAATCACTCTGTCCTATAAGGTTTCTTTAAAAGGGTTTTCCACGTGACGGCTGCATCTTTCTCTAAGCGGTTCCAGATTTCTTCCCAAAACATTTGCAGATTTGTTATTCTATGCTCTCTGTCACTTTTATCATAACATTCAACAAGAAAACAAAGGATCAAAATTCTCCTTTTTCTGGAAACCCTCCACGATATAAAGGTTGCTCCGGCACCAATTTCTCTAAATCTGTTCATCTAAAACTGGCCGGCCATGACTCCGGCAGAAGTTGGCCTGGTTGCACATCTCTTTCACTTCTGCCAAGAATGGAAAGGGGTTTTTTTTGTTATTGGCAGTTCACATTTTAAAAAGTCACAGAATGTAAAGGTACATAGGGGGAAAAAAACTCTGCCCCTATTTGTCTGTGATTTATTTATTTATTTATTTATTTATTAAATTCGACTTGCTATACCGCTCTCTCTGGAGCCCAGAGCGGTTTACAGAAAGTGAAGCAGACATAGAAGGTACATTAAAATACAGTTAAAAATACATTAAAATGCATTAAAACAATTTAAAGCCCCCCAATAAACATGTGGCAGGCCAAAATTAAATAGTGGCATGTCAGGCGGAACCATGGACAACAGTATAGAGGCCAATTGGCTAAGGGCCAAATGCCATCCTAGAAAGCCAAGTTTTTATCGCTCTACGGAACGGCAGGAGGGCCCGAATGGCTCGGATCTCCTCGGGGAGGCCGTTCCAGAGAATTGGAGCGGCTGCAGAGAATGCTCTCCGCCGTGTGGTGGCCAGTCTGCAGACTCCGATGCTCGGCACCTCCAACAAGTTGAGCTCCTCGGAACGCAGTGATCTCCCAGGCACATAAGGGGTAAGTCGCTCCCTCAGGTACACTGGCCCCAAACCGTACAAGGCCTTAAAAGTTAGAACTAACACCTTGAAGATGACCCGGAATTCAATTGGAAGCCAGTGCAGCTCGCGCAAGAGTGGAGTCACATGGGCAGATCTTAAGGCTCCTGAGAGCAGGCGGGCTGCAGCGTTCTACACCAGCTTAAGTTTCCGGAAGAAATTACATGAGATCCAGAAGATGGACTGCCTGACGAGACCTCTAGACTATGACAACAAAATCAAGTCAACGGATTGGTCCAAAATTGTAGACTATTTAAAAAACTGTGACAAATGATAGAATGAAGACACAGCACCAACTTTAGCGCCTGTGAATCACCTACCCCGAAAGGGGGAACCTCAGCCGGGTTAGACAGACAAAGCCACTAGGGGTGAACTTTAGAGAAGACGGTAGGCACTGATTGCCTAGAAAGGGAAAGAGGGGGTTGTCTGCTCTGGGTTAGGAAGTCACCTGTGTTTTAGGTTTGTGGGTCTGGTCCTGTGTCTCAGTTTTAAGGGGGTGGGTTGGGAGGGGGGAAGGGAGAGACGGGGGGGTTCGAAGTATATGTATTGCTAGTCTATGTCTCATTCGTGTATATGTTGTTTTTTTAATTTGCAAAATCAAATAAAGATCTATTATTTAAAAAAAAAGTATAACTGTCAAGTTTCCGGATCACCGACAAGGTTAGGCCAATGTAGAGCGCATTCCAGTAATCGAGCCTCGAGATGACCGTGGCTTGGATCACCGTGGCTAGGTCGCAGCGGGAGAGGTAAGGAGCCAGGCGTTTTGCCAGACGCAGATGAAAGAAAGCTGTCCTGCAGGCGCAGCCAATCTGCTCCTCCATGGACAGTTGGGCGTCCAGCCGGACCCCCAAGCTTTTGACAGATGGTTGTGGACGAAGAGCCACACCATCAAACGCCGGCAGCTGGGTCTCTACCCCCTCCGGGCGGCCCAGCCACAAGATCTCCGTCTTCGCCGGGTTCACCTTCAGCTTACTGGCTCGCAGCCATCCAGTAACGGCCTCAAGGCAGAGATGGAAATTATCAGGTACAGAGACCACCCTGGGGTCCATCCTCAGAATGAGCTGGGTGTCATCAGCGTACTGGTGACATTCCAGCCCAAAACTCCCCACCAATTGGGCGAGTGGTCGCATATAGATGTTAAATAACAGCGGGGAGAGGATGGCCCCCTGAGGGACTCCACAATGTAAGGGACCACCCCTCCCCACTTCACTCGCTGCAGACGGTTTTGGAGGAAGGAGGACAGCCAGTTGAGGGCTGTCCCCCTCACCCCCGCCATCGCCAGGCGGTGTGTCAAAAGTTGATATTCGACAGTATCAAACGTTGCCGTGAGGTCCAATAACACGAGCAGCGCCGATCCGACTCGATCCAAGTGGCAGCGGAGTAGATCTGTGATGGAGACCAGGACAGTCTCTGTCCCATGGCCTGAATGGAAGCCGGACTGGAAGGGGTCTAGCCAGGTTGCATCATCCAAGAATGTCTGCATCTGGTCCATTGCTGCCCTCTCAATCACCTTGCCCAGGTACAAGAGGTTAGACACTGGGCAGTAATTGGAGGGAGCCGCGGGGTCTAGCCCGGGCTTCTTCAGCAATGGACTGACCACCGCCTCTTTTAGCTCCTCTGGAAAAGCTCCTTGCTCAAGGGAGCAGTTGACTATATTCAACAGAGGGCCTCGTAACCCCTCTACGCAAGCTCGGATCAGCGCGGAGGGGCACTGGTCGAGGGAGCAGGTGGTCGGTCTAAGGGCTGCGACAATCTTGTCAACATCCTCTGCGTCCAGTGGTCGAAACCGGTCGAAGGTGGATCTGGCGGAGGGCCACGGAGTCTCCAGCTCCTGAACTGTATCAATCGTGGCAGGGAGGTCCCGGCGGAGCAACGCAATCTTTTCTGCGAAGTGATTCTGGAAAGCCTCGGCAGAGAGGGCCAAATTGTCATTGTTTGGGATGGTAGGGACCATCGTCAATTGCCGAATTATCCTGAACAGTTGAGCCGGGCGTGAATCTGCAGACGCTATCAAGGAGGCATAATGAACTTTTTTCGCCTCCTTGACAGCATGCTCATAAGCTTCCATGAAGAGCTTATAAGCTGATGTCGATGGTCCGTCACGGAGCTTCCTCCACATGCGCTCTAGCCGTCTCTTCTCCCGCTTCATAGATCTAAGGGCCTCTGTATACCAAGGGGAACAGGATTTGCGGGATTTGAGAGGGCGTTTAGGGGCGATCTCGTCGAGAGCGGAGGACAACACATGGTTCCAAGTGGTAACCAGCTCACCGAGCTAGTCGCTGGCAGGCTCCAGATCCCTCAAGGCATTCAGGAACCTAGTTGGTTCCATAGGTCCCTTCGGGCGAACCCAAATTGGTTCGGCACCTTTGCCCGGGGGGCGCGGTTGCTCAAGCCGGACTCCTAGAGCACAGTGGTCCAACCATGGCACCTCTGTAACAGAGGTGACGGACACTTGGACACCTGCATAGAAGATCAGATCGAGAGTGTGACCGGCCTGATGTGTGGGGCCTGACTTGCAAAGGGAGAGGCCCAGTGCCGCCATGATCGACACAAGGTCCCCTGCCGCAGATGGTGAAGAGGCTGTGTCGGCTTGGACATTGAAGTCCCCCAGCACCACAAGTCTAGGGAACCTCAATGCCCACTCCGCCACAGTCTCGAGCAGCAGGGACAGACTCCTCGCCGGTGCGCTAGGTGCACGGTACACCAGCAAGAAGGCTGTACTCTCCGGGGCTCCCCACATCAGGCCGACACTTTCAATCCCATCTGACTCCAAGGCAGGGACCGCTCTAAGGTGTAATAGGTCACGGGTGAGGATCGCCACACCCCCCCCCCCGCCTCCCAGTCCTATTCTGGTGAGTAAGCGCGTAGCCAGGAGGTGTTAGCTCTTGGAGACAGGTGACATTGCTGTCTTGCAGCCAGGTCTCGGTGATGCAACAGATGTCGGCCTGATGGTCTTCAATGAGGTCTCGGATCGTTGCTGTTTTGTTCCTGACTGAGCGCGTGTTTACTAACACCAGAGAGGAGGGGGAGGAGACTGGAAGCCTGTCAACAGTGTACTTTGGGATAGGTCGCAGGTCAGAGGCATCCCGGGTCTTGACACGGCTCAGGGTGCCTCTCGCTCTCGGCCTGCGCCTAGTGCGACGATACCCCGTGCCAGAGATCACTCATTTGACTGGCATATGCAATTCCCTCCTTTGGTGCTCCTCTTGTGCATCATGCAGCCACGTACTTCTGGCCCTGAAAGCTCATCTTTTGATTTGGTGTGCGGAAGCATTCTCTCTATAATGTTCATAATCTAGGACAGGAATGGAAGAGTCCCCTGTGTGCTCCAGTTCCACCACGTGAGCCTTCATGGATGTCCATGCTTAATTGGGGCACACAAAAGAGGGTTGGGAAAAGGGCGGGGGTTCTGAGCAATAATTTGCTCTATTAGAGAGAAACACAGGGAATCATACTCTTGAACTAGTTTCCAAAATACCTGCCAAACTGAAAGCTACCTAGCCATTTCTTCTTCCTCAAAGCAACAAAGGGATAATTACCTTATAGCTACAAAACCGTCGACGACGCCCTGCTCGGTGCTACTAGTAATTCAACATAATTTGTTCCCAAACTGCCACTTGATGTGTACAAGGAAAGCGAGATAGAGGAGTGATGCTTTCAGATGCTTTCTTGATCATTGCTATACACATAAGAGCCTGAAGCCCTAGACATGGACAAAGATGCAGCGATGGGAAATGGGAGGCCCCCGAGGCGTAGGCCTCAGAGACGTGGCCACCGCCAGAGGAAATTTAAGTCCAGAACTTTTTGGGGTGTAGGTTTTGGTAGCTGGAGAAGGTCTGCAGCAGCAGCCCCCTCCCAACATTTAGAATATGGTTTCCCGGGTGGTCCCTCCTTGGTGAATGGGGAGGAGAGAGGGGGCCCCCCAAGCTGTCAGGGACTGGGACTCAAATGCTCGACCTAGGGTCGTAAGGGAGAGAGCGTCTCCCCAGTTCACCCTTATAAGTGACTCAAACTCTGTGAAGGTAGAGAAAAGAGTGCCCCCCCCCCCCCCAAGTACGGGTGATAGGAACTCTCCTAAAGACTCTACTGGAGACTCTATTTTTGGGCCTGTCAGGCCATCATTATGCCTCCACTGCTGGCCAGGTGAGCCAGCTTTTACGCTGGCCCCGCGCCACCCAGTTGGCCCTGTCCATGACCACACTCCATCGGGTTGTATTCTGCCCCTCTCTCTAGGGACCGGGTGAACCCTGGGATCTAGTAGATGGCTCCTATTGTTTGTTTTGTTATTGTTTGTGATGTGCAGAGTTGTTTACTGTTAACTGTATTATTCTGTTGTAAACCGCTCTGAGCCTTCAGGGAATAGCGGTATATAAACTCGAATAATAATAAATAAATAAATAAATAAATAAAAATAAGAAATGCTGGTGAATCCTCTAAACCTGGGAAAGACACCCTAAGGTAGGGTTAGTGGGTCAATGGCCCCATGCAGAACTCTTCCTCTCCACCAAAATATGTCATTTCCTTTCCCAAGATGCCCTCCCAGCATCCTTCTTACTAACTAACTTTTTAATATATATATATACTAGCTGAACCCGGCACGCGTTGCTGTGCCATGTCTCTCTCTCTCTCTGTGTGTGTGTGTCTCTCAGTCTATCTCTCTCTGTGTCTCTCTTTCTCTCTCCTTATCTACCTATCTCTCTATAACTTCCTGTGTCTGTCTCTCTCTCTCTCTCTATCCCTATCCTTATCTATCACTGTCTCTCTCTGTATATTATTCTCCATCACACACTGTCTCTATCACTCGCTTTCTCTGTGTCTATCTCTCTGTACTCACTCTGTCTGTATCACCCAATCTTTCTCTATCTATCACTTACTCTCTCTATCCCTATCTATCACTCCCTCCCTCCCTCTATATTTCCCCCCCTCTGTCTCACTCTCTCATTCCCCCTCTCTCTTCTCCTTCCCCCTCTTTCTCACTCTCTCATTCCCCCTTCTCTCTCTGTCTTAGTCTCTCATTCCCCCCTCTCTCATACCCTCTCACTCCCTCTCTCTCTCATTTCCCCCCTCTTTATATTCCTCTCTCTTTCTCTCTCAGTCTTTCAACCCCCCCTCTGTCTTTCTCACTCTCTCTCTATCACTCACCTTCTCTCTCCGCCCGGGTGGTGCAGCCTGTGTCGTGGCCCCCTCCTCCTCTGCCGCCTCGGCCTCCTCGCCCGTCTCCCTGCTGTTCCCGGCCCTGGCGTGCTCGGGCGCCACCGGGACCACCTGGGAAGCAAGCGAGGAGGCCGCGGAAGAGCCAGCCACAACACCGGCCCTCCAGCGTTGTGGAGGGGCTGGCAGCCCCGGGGGCCACGGCTGGACCCTGGAGGTGTGGGGCGGTGTTGTGGCCGGCTCTTCCGCGGCCTCCTCGCTAGCTTCCCAGGTGGTTCCGGTGGTGCCCGAGAGGGCCGGGGCCGGGAACGGCAGGGCGACGGGCGAGGAGGGCGAGGAGGCAGAGGAGGAGGGGCGACGACACCAGCTGCAGCACCCGGGCGGAGGAGCGGTGCGCGGGTCCGTTAGCCCCTGGATGGCGATGAAGGGGGCCGAGAAGGCAGCGGAGGAGGCAGTAATGGCGCGGGCCGCGCGACCCGGCTCTGTGAGGCGGCGGAGGAGGTGGTTAGGGTGCTGGCGTTTTGGCTGCGAAGGTCCTGGTGAGTGAGGAGAGAGGGTGGCGGGATGGGTTGTTGGGGGGGGGTGGGCTGAGTGCGCCTGCGCGACTGCTCTCCTTCTTGCCTGCGCTCGCGGCCAGTGTAGAATGGGATGCAATGGGCGGTTTTTGTGGGCTGTTTTTGGGGGTGTTGAAAGGTAGGGAGGTGGGTTTTTTTGTGCCACAAATGTTCCTACAGGCCTGGGGGAATGTGTTGGGTGGGTTTTGTGGTTGGGGGGCCTATAGTTTTCCCGTCCATAAGCGTCAAAAACGGACGCTCTCTTTTTATATATATAGATAAAGGGTCAACATCAAATAATCATAGGCTATTACTTGTGGCCAAGGATGATTGCCTTCCAAGTGTAGGGTCTTGGTGGTGGGTCTGTAGGTGATTGTAGAGACCTATTCTTAATCTGCATGTTCATTTCCAGTGGGGACACTGGTTTCCAGAGGGAAGGCTTGGCTTGACACGCCTTCCTCTTGACACATTTCTCCCTTTCGCCCTCCATCCATGCCTCTTCAAATTCCACAGCACTGTTAGTAACAGCTGGCCTCCAGTTAGAATGCTCAAGGACCAGGGCTCCTCAGTTCTCAGTGTGTATGCCACAGTTTTTAAGGTTGGCTGTAAGGCCATCTGTAAATCTCTTTTGCTGTCCACCAACAGCATCGTCTGTTGGATCGTCCGGAGAGGCCCTGCTCATCTGGAGATCATAAGATCATCTGGAGTGGCCCTGCTCTCGGTCCCACCACCTTCGCAGGCGCGTCTGGTGGGCATGAGGGACAGGGCCTTTTCTGTGGTGGCCCCCGGCTGTGGAATTCCCCCCCAATGAAATTAGATCCACCCCCTCCCTCCTGACTTTTCGGAAACGGGTGAAAACGTGGCTGTGCAATGAGGCCTTCGCAGAATGAAGGAGGAGATCGCGAAGCGACTAAAGTCGCCAACCACTTGATACGGACCCAATATATGGGTTAAGTTGGACTTGATTTTACTTTGACGAAAGGCTTTTTAAATGTATTTATTGTATTGTATTTTATTGTAAATTTTATTGTAAATTTATGATGCTTTTAGATTTTAAATGTTAGCATTGAATCCTCGCTGTTTGCCGGTCTGAGTCCCTCTTCGGAGGTGAGAAGGCCGCTGGGGTAGAAAAGTTTTAAATAAATAAATAAATAAATATGTTTTCTGTTCTTGGCCTGAGAGCCTAGTAACTGCTTTGGGAGGTGGTGGTCAGGCATTCAGACAATGCGGCCAGTCCAGCAAAGTTGACAGCGAAGGATCACCACTTCAGTGCTGGTGGTCTTTACTTCTTCCGGCATGCTGATATTTGTCCGCCTATCTTTCCAGGGTTGGAAGGACAATAGATTTATAAACAATTGTGGAGTCCCTACAAATGCCCCAAATCCTCAAAAACTCTCTGTTTTGTTTGAAAAAAATGTTGCAGAGCTCAGATGGTGTATTTTGGTGTCAATGTTGACTTTTTGGAAAGGTGGCTGCCAAAGTAGCGGAAATGTTCAACATTTTCTAACGTTACGCCATTAAGCTGTATTTGTGGCATTGCAGAGGGATTGACAGGGGCCTGCTGGTCAAGTACTTTGATTTTCTCAATGTTCAGTGAGAGGCCAAGCTTTCCATATGTCTCTGCAAAGGTGTGTAGAGTGGCTTGTAGATCTTCTTCTGAATGAGCACCGATTACATTACCATCAGCATATTGGAGTTCTATGTGTTGTTGTGACCTTGGTTTTGGCTTTCAGTCTGCTGAGGTTAAAGTGCTTGCCATCTGTCTGAAAAGTGATTTCCACACTAGTGAGAAGCTTCCCATCAACAAGGTGCAGTATCATAGCGATGAAGGTGAAAAATAAAGTTGGGGCAAGAACACATCCCTGTTTGATATCAGATTCCACCTTAAATGGGCCACTTTGGGAGCCACTGCTGTCCAAAACTGTTGCCATCATGGCATCGTGGAGGAACTGCATGATGTTCATGAATTTATCAGGGCATCTGATTTTTAGGAGGATAGTCCGGAGAGCACCGCAATCCGCTGTGTTGAATGCCTTTGCAAGGTCAATGAATGCCATGCACTGAGGTTAATGTTGCTCTCTGCATTTTTCTTGTAGCTGTCATGCAGTAAAGGTCATATCCACGGTTCCTCTGGAGGGGCGGAAGTTGTCCTGGGAGGATGTCTTCTGAAACAGGTAGGAGGCGGTTTGCAAGGATTCTTGCAAGGATTTTCCCAGGGAAGGTTAGAAGAGAGATACCTTGATGGTTTCCGCAGTCTGTTCTTTCCCCTTTTGGAAGAAGGTGATGATGGTGGCAGGCCCGGATTAACACCTTTTTGCACCCTAGGCCACACTTTGGAATTACGCCCCCTTTAAGCCAACCTCTACCGCACCCCTCCCCCCCACACACACACACATCCTTTCATCCGCTCATCCCCATTAGGACCCGCATCCAACTCTCCCGGTGTGCCCCACTAGGTCCACCACAGGAGTTTCCCTCTTGGCAGGCACCATGGACGCAGGCATGGGGGGAGGAGCTTCCTCCCCGATGCCGGGGCTTGAGGCACTTGGCTCCTACCCGGTATCAAGGATTGCGCATGCGTTGTAGTCAGCAGCTGTACCGATGCCGTACTTCTCCCCGATACCGGGGCTTGTCGCGTTGGGCTTCTCTCCTGTACTGGGGTTTGCGCATGTGCCATAGCGGGCAGTTGTGCTTCTCTCTCCAGTAAGGAGGAGTCTCTTCCTTGTGTTGGAGGAGGAATACCAGCTTTCATGGTGTTAGGGCATGCACAGACTGTGCAATGGAGTTTCCTGTATTTGCACTGAAGGAGCCAGCAAGTGGATGCTGTCGGCATCGAGGGAGTTAATTGTTCCTCCTGTCGACGCCAGTGTCGAGAGCCCCTGTGCATACGCCGTTTGCACAACAATAGCAGAGGCAGGAGCTGATATTCAGGAAGGGGCAGGGGCGCCGCCGAAAAGAAGGACCTCCGGTATCCTTCTTTCCTCATCTCCATGCCCGTTGCGTTTTTATTTGTTTCAACATTATTGTTATTATTATTTTTGGTCCGTGATCTGTGCCCCTCCTCGGCTCGCACCCCTAGGCCATGGCCTAGGTTGGCCTTATGAGTAATCCTGGCCTGGATGGTGGCATCCTTGAAGTCTGCTGGGTTTTTCTCAGTTACTCACCCCTTTTCAAGGAGCTTGTGGAGTTGTTGTGTCAGCTCGGGTCCTCCCCCTTTAAAGATTTCGACAGGATCCCGTCAGGTCTACTGGCTTCGTTATTTTTTAGTTCCTAACTAGAAGCAGATGTTTTGGTTAAGACAGGCCAGATATGCAGGACGACAGTCCTCTATTGTCCCATCCTCCTGTGTTGTGGCTGGTTGTACCCATGACACCCATACCTAGCTTCTTGTGGCTGCTCTAGCTAGCGAACGTCAGAGTGGGATGAGATGGGCTTTAGCAACTCAACAGATAAATCAAGTGTAGTGGACGCTCCTTCCTTGGAGGTTTGTAAACAGAGGCTTGGTAGCCATCTATCAGAGGAAATGTGCTTGTGCTCTTCCTACATGACATGGGGTTGGGCTAGATGGCCCTTATGGTCTTTTCCAACTCTGATTCTATGAAAGTTCCCCATCCACTGGGTACCAAAAGGTTGGCATCCTCAGACCGTAGTGATCTCGACGGGCAAAATGGAGTGAGACGGTCCCTCAGATACGCTGGCCCCAGGCCGTATAAGGCCTTAAAGGTAAGAACCAAGTGCCACCTCTGTGTTGATGGAGGCAGGCAGGATTTTCCCCGGGTACTGGTTGTGGGGGGTCGGGAGCAGGTGAGGGTTCTGCCCTCCTTTCTGCTAGAGATCCCTGTGTACAACTGGTGGGCCACTGTGTGACACAGAATGCTGGACTAGATGGGCTGAGGCCTGATTCAGCATGGCTCTTCTTATGTTCTTATGTTCTTAACCAACACTTTGAAGGCGATCCGGTGCTCAATAGGCAGCCAGTGCAGATCCTGCAAAATTGGTGTTATACGGCAGCCTGCTGGGGCCCCAGACAGGAGCCGGGCGGCAGTGTTCTGCACCAGCCTGAGCTTCCGGATCGACGACATAGGAAGGCCAACGTAAAGCGCGTTACAGTAATCTAGCCTCGAGATGACCGTGGCTTGATCACCGTGGGCTAGGTCGCTCCGGGAAAGGTAGGGGGCCAGCCACCGTGCCGGGCGGAGGTGGAAAAAAGCAGCCCAGCTGACCGCAGAGACCTGGGCCTCCAAGGACAGCTGGGAGTCCAGATGGACACCCAGGCTCTTCACAGACGGCGCTGGGTGCAGCGCCGCCCCGTCCAGGGTCGGAAGCCGGGCACCCACCCCGCCCGGGTGGCCCAGCCACAAGATCTCCGTCTTCGCGGAATCACCCTCAACCTACTGGCTCGCAGCCATCCAGTAACGGCTTCGAGGCAATGCTGGAAATTATCGGGGACGGACTCCGGCCTGCCCTCCATCCTCAGAATGAGCTGGGTGTCATCAGCGTACTGGTGGCAAACCAGCCCATAACTCCGCACCAGCTGTGCAAGCGGCTGCATGTAGATGTTAAATAACAGAGGGGAGAGGATGGCCCTCTGTGGAACTCCACAAACTAATGGGGAGCCCTCAGAGACCACCCCGCCCCTCCTCACACGCTGAGACCGCCAGGCGGTGGATCAAAAGATTGTGGTCGACCGTGTCAAACGCTGCCGTGAGGTCCAATAACACGAGCAGCGCAGATCAAAAAGGGGAAAAATTGGGATATTTAAGAAACAGCTGAAAATGTTGGACAACAGAGGACTAATTCTTGCAAAATAAGGAAAGTTGGAGTGTATGAAGAGAAAAAAAACATTTTGAAATCAAATAGCACTTCAGAATGTCTTCTGGATCCCAGAAGGGTGCAGTTAATCACTTATGAGCATATGCTTATTAGTGCGACTAACAAAACAGAAGTAGATTTGAAACACGGCAAGATATATCGTCTTGGCTCTTTTGGAGTCATTTTTGTTAGCTATGGCAGGTGATCTTGTTCCCAATATGGGCGACTTGAGGATAAAAGTTTTGCGTCTCATTTCAAGGCCTTAAAAGCCTTGTCATAATATTCAAATACTATATTTCTGTTTTGTTGTGTCGTGGCCTTGTGTGATCCTCGCTGTTTGATTAAGTTCAAAAATAGGACGGCCTCTTTGTTCTGCCAGGATAAGCCCCTGGTGCTTCAAAACAAAAGGCACGGATTGATAATGTGGGATCTGTTGTGTTAGACTCAGGGCCAGGGCATGGTTGAAGCGGTGGTTGACTCAGGCCTTGGTGGATTTGAAACAGGAGCTGAGCTTTCACAGCAGTGAACCTTGATTGGGCCGAACAATGATCGCTGTACCATGGAGAAGAAGACCCGTAATGCACTCCCACTTGAAAGAAACAAAACAAAACCTGATCCTCGAGTAACCTTAGACGCTATTTGCTCGAGCGGGTCAGAAAAGCGCTCAAGTAGCTGAGATTAAAAGAGCTCCTTTGCCAATCCGCATCGGGTTTCTGTTCCAATGTCATATCCACAACCAGCTTCTAAACTCTCTCTCTTTCTCTCCCTGCGGCCCTTCTTTGGATCGATGTACTGGTCAGATAGTTTCATAAATCAGAGCTGATTTAGTATACATGCAAAACTCTGCACAGATCATGCATGTTCATTTTAAGAGATAACTTGAGGTTTGAGGAAAAACATGTACACAAAACATATACATTGCTATTATTTTATTTATTTATTTATTTCATTCGGCTTCTATGCCGCCACTCCTGGTGGGCTCGGGGCGGCTCACGACACTAAAAAGATGACGGAATAAAAGCAGCAATACAAAGTAAAGACAAAGGATAAAATGACAATAAAATATCAAAGTACAGCAATTAAAAACGACCTGGGTTAAGACTCAACTTCCAGCAGGGGGGTGCGTCCCACAAGGCCTATACATGGAAGGCAAGCTGGAAAAGGTGGGTCTTGCACACCCGCCTGAAGGGGAGCAGGTCGTGGATGGCGCTCGTGTCTGCCGGCAGGGCATTCCAAAGAGTCGGTGCAATCACCGAAAAAGCCCTTCGGCGGGTAGCTGTCAGTTTGGCCGTTTTTGCAGAAGGGACAGCCAAAAGGTTGGTATCCTCAAGCGAAGAGATCTCATGGGGCAATATGGGGCAAGACGGTCCCTCAGATACGCTGGCCCCAGGCCGTGCAAGGCCTTAAAGGTGAGAAGCAACACTTTGAAGGTGATCCGGTGCTCAATTGGCAGCCAGTGCAGATCCTGCAAGGTAGGTGTTATGTGGCAGCCTGCTGGAGTGCCAGACAGGAGCCGGGCGGCAGTGTTCTGCACCAGCTTGAGCTTCTGGGTCACCGACAGAGGAAGGCCAACGTAGAGCGCGTTACAGTAATCTAGCCTCGAGATGACCGTGGCTTGGATCACCATGGCCAGGTCGTTCCGGGATAGATAGGGGGCCAGCCTCCTTGCCTGTCTAAGATGAAAAAAGGCAATCTTGCTGACCGCAGAGACCTGGGTCTCCATGGTCAGCTGGGAGTCAAGTGGACCCCCAGGCTCTTTATGGATGGCGATGGGCATAACGCCGCACCATCCAGGGTCAGAAGCTGGGCATCCCCACCACCCGGGCGGCCTAGCCACAAGATCTCCATCTTCACCGGATTCACCCTCAACCTACTGGCTCGCAGCCATCCAGTAACGGCTTCGAGGCAGCGTTGGAAATTATCGGGGACGGATCCGGGCCTGCCCCCCCATCCTCAGAATGAGCTGAGTGTAGTCAGCGTACTGGTGGCACTCGAGCCCATAACTCCGCACCAGCTGTGCAAGCGGCTGCATGTAGACGTTAAATAACAGAGGGGAGAGAATGGCCCCCTGCGGAACTCCACAAACTAATGGGGAGCCCTCAGGGACCACCCCGGCCCCTCCTCACACGCTGAGACCGCTGGTGGAGGAAGGAGGTCAGCCATTTAAAGGCTGTCCCCCTCACTCCAGCCACGGCCAGGCGGCGGGTCAATTATCTCACTAGCTAGTTTGCTATTTTTATCCTGCTTTTCTCCCATGGGCGGGATTTAAAGCAGAATTTAGTAGCAACCATTATGACACTAGGCCTCTCGCTGATTGACACCGGCCCCACTCACTTAGCCAGACACACATTGGATTTCATCTTTGAGGCTGGATTAGAGACGGACATATCTGCTAATACCGAGATGCC
>JARBWK010000003.1:204895221-204946487 GCA_030556195.1 Anolis apletophallus
AACATAACAGCAAATAATAAAAAACAATACAATCAACATACTTACACCAGCAATAAAAGACAGTTTGATTTGATTTGCCTGGGAGAGGATTGTAAAGCCAACACACCTGCTTCTTTAAACTATGCAGCGGACGTACTGCAAGCGTATTATCGGGCTGCCGTGTTACAAAACGCGCCCCACCCCAAGAACGCATTGTTTGTTTGGTGATCAACTCAGGAGAATCCTCCATGGCAGCCGTCAAAGGAAATAGATCACCTGGGATTAGTTTGGGATGTCTTGGAAACTCCAACTCAATGGTACATACACTGTGGGTGTTGTTGGTGCAAGCCCAAAGCTGTTGTGTGCTGAAATAACATTTTTGAACCTTATTTTGTAACATTACAGCTGTCAGTCCCTTGTCTCTTGTGAATTGCTTCATCTTGGGATATATACTGTATGTATGTATATGTGTGTGTGTGTGTGTGTGTGTGTATATATATGATTCCTATGTCTGGTGCATTCCCCCCTCCTTCCCTGATTTACTTTAGAAATGTTGGCTTTCCACAGCTGTTCCTCTCATGCCTAAGTACACAAAGGTCTCACAAATAGCAAACTCACAGGTATTGAGAAACGGGCCATGAAAGAGATCAAAGCAAACAGACCAGGCCGTCCTTTCAAAACCTTGGCCGGCTGCTCTTGTAAACAGGAGTGCGTCTCAAGCAGAAAGCATTCAACTTCTGCATTATTTATATAGGCCTTGATTGACAGTTCAGTTATTAACTTCATAAAAACACAGGCAACGTAAACTGGTAGGAATGTTTGCTCTAGTCGTCTCTCTCTCTCTCTCTCTCTAAGAAAATCTCTTGCGGGATCTGCACTGGCTGCCTATTGAGCACCGGGTCGCCTTCAAAGTGTTGGTTCTTACCTTTAAGGCCATTCACGGCCTGGGGCCAGCGTATCTGAGGACCGTCTCGCCCTATATTGCCCACCGAGATCACTACGGTCTGTAGAGGCCAACCTGCTGGCAGTTCCATCTGCTAAGCTAGCTCGCTTAACATCCACTCGCCGGAGGGCGTTCTCCGTGATAGCTCCTACGCTATGGAACGCCTCCCGGCTGAGAAAACAGAGCCCTGAGGACCTACTCCCCCTTCAGACGGGCCTGCAAAACCTATCTGTTTAGGCAGGCCTTTGGGAGTAGGCCCTTATTCATGCCCGGTCCGATCTATCGGGTACCGCTGCTGTTTTAATTGCTGTTCTAATTGTTTTAATTGTATTGCTTGTTTTTAATTTTGAGCTACATCTTTTGTGCTCTATGTTTTATGCTGTACCTCTGGCACTGAGCCATTAGCATGTGCGCCGCCGAGCCCTCGGGAGTCGGCGGCGCAGAAATCGCAATAATAAATAAATAAATAAATAAATAAAAATGGAAAGCAAGGCAGAATGGCTCTGTTTCCCTAAAGTATTTATTTTAGAACTGTGCCGTGTAAAAGAATGTTTTCCCAATTCAGTGAACTTCAGCCATGTTGCCGGCTTCCCAGCATCGAAGTCTGTTGTTGTTCTTGAGAAACAAGTGGCGCTCCTACCGATTATCAGTCAGCAAACTGTCCTTGTGAGAAGCAGATTAAGCAGACTACTTTCAAATAAGGAATAAAACAGAAAATAAATAAAGGAGAAAGAAAGGAGCACTGGTAAGTTCCTGGGGTAAATTTGTTGTTTAGATTCTAGTATTGTTTTAGCTGCTAGTAGGTCTTTGTTAGCAACCCGCGCGCCTATTGGCGCGCGATGCAGCATAAACTTGTAACAAGTCGGAAAGAAATATCCAGACTTGTAAAAAATTAAATCAAGTAAATTAAGACCACAACAAACAGTTAATCTACAAAAAAAACCATTTTAATAAGAAATGGAGGTAGTCAGCCAGCAGTGGGAGGGGGGGTTCCCAGTGTTTTGCATCAAGTGTCACATGTATGACTATCTGCCTGCATTCGCTGCAGTGAGCTCCTGGCTCTCAGGGAACGTGTTTCTTCCCTTGAAGCCAAGGTAGCAGACCTGGAGAAGTACAGAGAGGAAGTGAGGCTGGAGGATAAGATCTCCAGAGATGCAATAGGAGCATCCCACTCCGTGCTGAGCAGCCCTCCAGCTGCCTTGGAAAATGGGGGTCTTGGGCAGGGAGGACATCGGTCTGAGGAAGAGGGACCAGCTCCCTTAGTTGGAACCCCTTCCTCGGAGGATGTGCCCATATCCTCTTGCACCGAGGATACTTCTCAACGGGTGGTAGGAGGGGGGCTTCTTGTAGTGGGCGATTCGATTGTCAGGAACATAGAAAGCTGGGTTTGTGATGGATGTGATGACCGCATGGTAAATTGCCTGCTGGGTGCAAAGGTCGCGGACATCACAAGGCATCTAGATAGGCTGGTAGATAGTGCTGGGGTGGAGCCAGTGGTCGTGGTACACGTTGGTACCAATGACATTGGGAAGGCTAAGCGGATGGTCCCTGGAAGCCAAATTTAGGTTGCTAGGTAGAAGATTAAGGTCCAGGACCTCAAAGGTAGCATTCTCGGAAATGCTACCTGTTCCACGCGCAGGGACAGCCAGACAGGCAGAGCTCAGGAGCTTCAATGCGTGGATGAGGCAGTGGTGTCGAGAGGAAGGGTTTAGATTTGTTAGGAACTGGGGAACATTTTCAGGAAAGCCAGACCTGTACAAAAAGGACGGGTTACACTTGAACGAAAATGGAACCAGACTGCTGGCGACTAATATTAAAAAGGCTTCAGAGCAGCTTTTAAACTGATTCCTAGGGGAAAGTCGACAGGAGCTGGGCAGCTTCCGGTTCGAGAGGGTGAAATGCCAAGTATGGAGGACGAAATCTACACACAAATGGCTGAGTCAACAGAAAAGATAGATAGTAGTAGTCGAGAGGTAGGACATGGTAGGCCTTCTACAAATTCTCACAAACAGCCAAAGTTGAAAGTGCACCAGAGAAATAAATATAAATGTCTGTACGCAAACGATAGAAGCCTTGAACAAAAATAGGGGGTTGGAATGTTTGGCAAAAGAAAAAAATATTGATATTATTGGCATAACAGAAACCTGGTGGACGGAGGAAAACAAATGGGACACAAAGATTCCAGGTTATAAACTGTACAGGAAAGACAGGAGAGGGAAAAATGGTGGCAGTGTGGCCTTGTACATAAATGAAGAGCTAGAATCTCATGAATTAGAACTTCAAGAAATTTCAAACTCACCTACAGAAACATTGTGGATAAAAGTCCCAGGACAAAAAACTAATCTAGCATTAGGGATCTGCTATCGCCCTCCCAACCAAACCCCAGAGGCAGACTGCTATCTGGAAAATGAAGTTAAACAGGCCTCAAAAGAAATACATTAGTCATAATGGGGGACTTCAACTATCCCCAAATAGATTGGCCAAATTCTTGTTCTACGCATGAAAGAGAGACAAGGTTCCTCGACATGCTAGCTGATTATTCCCTTGAGCAGATGGTCATGGAACCACCCAGGGGAAAGGGGATCCTGGACTTGGTGCTAACTAATGAACAAGATCTCGTTCAAGATGTCCTTGTAGCTGAGCCCATAGGTACCAGTGACCATAACACAATAACCTTCAACGTAAGTTTGGATAGCAAACTGTCAGTGAAAACTAACACAGAGACATTAAACTTTCACAAAGGGAATTTCACCAAAATGAGAAAAATTGTAAAGAACAAACTAAAAGGAGCAGTAAAAAAATCAAATCCCTCCAAAATGCTTGGAAACTGTTTAAAAATACCTTAAAACAGGCCGAACTAAAATGCATTCAATAAAAGAAAGAGGCATGGAAAGTCCAAAAGGACACCAGTATGGCTTACAAATGAAGTAAAAGATGTGATTGGAAAGAAGAAAAACTCATTTAAGAAATGGAAGGCTCTTCCTACCGAGGAGAACAGAAAGGAACACAAGCTCTGGCAAACTAAATGCAAAGCAACAGTCAGGAAAGCCAAGAGATTTTGAGGCACATATAGCTAAGAATATTTTTAAAAATAACTAACTTCTTCAAGTACATCAGAAGCAGGAACCCAACTAGAAAAGCAGTTGGGCCACTCGACGAAAATGGTCAGAAAGGGAAAATCAGTGAAGACAAGGAGATTGCTGAGCGGCTAAATGACTTCTTTGCCTCCGTTTTCACACAGGAGGACAGACAACATATGCCTGCAGCTGAGTCAGTTTTTTCAGGGAGGGAATTAAAAGAATTAAAACAGATAGAGATAAACAAAGAGGATGTTCTCATATGCCTTACTAAACTAAATGTCAACAAATCACCAGGGCCAGATGGCATCCACCCCAGAGTTCTTAAGGAACTCAAGTGTGAAATTGCTGAAATTCTAGCCAAAATATATAACCTTTCTCTAAGATCAGGCACTGTACCCGAGGACTGGAGGGAGGCAAATGTAACTCCGATCTTCAAGAAAGGATCCAGGGGTGATCCAGGAAATTATAGGCCAGTTAGTCTAACCTCAGTTCCAGGCAAAGTGATGGAAACCATTATTAAAGAAAAATTACTAAGCACATAGAAGAACAGGCATTGCTGAAGGAAAATCAACATGGTTTCTGCAAAGGCAAATCATGTCTTACTAACTTGATAGAATTCTTTGAGGGTGTAAACAAACACATAGATAAAGGGGACCCAGTCGATATTGTTTACCTTGACTTTCAAAAGGCTTTTGACAAAGTCCTCACCAAAGGCTCCTAAATAAGCTCTTCAGCCATGGAATCAGGGGACAGGTCTTGTCCTGGATCGGAACCTGGCTAAACTGTAGGAAACAAAGGGTGGTAATAAACGGACATTTCTCTGGGTGGAAAGAGGTGAGAAGTGGCCTACCCCAAGGCTCATTTATGGGTCCGTTACTTTTAATTTATTCATTAATGACCTGGATGTAGAAGTAAATTGTGAGGTAGCAAAGTTTGCAGACGACACTAAACTGTTCAGGGTAGTTAAAAATGAAACTGACTGTAAAGAGCTCCAGAAAGATCTCTCGAAATTGAGTGAATGGGCAACAAAGCGGCAAATGCATTTTAACCTAAACAAGTGTAAAGTCATGCACATCGGGGCAAAGAACCCCAAATACACTTATCAACTGATGGGATCAAAGCTTTCTGAGACAAACCAGGAAAGGGATCTTGGGGTCTTGGTGGACAGCTCAATGAAGATGTCAACCCTCAGAAGGCCTCAGACTGCTGCTGCTGCTGAGCTGCCACAAGTGACCTGAATCTTCCCACCCAGCTCTGCTGTTCTGGACTACTTGTGAGTAGCAGAAGCTCTATTCCACCAGGGTGTGACTCAGCAACCTCCAAGGAGGGAGGGTGTGACTCAGCAACCTCTATAAGATGGCGACTGCTGTGGAGCTCCCTTCGGGTGAGCTCTGGCATGGCCTCTTTGACTCTCTGGCTACATCAGGCCGATCCCGCCGTTCCCCCCTGGAGGAGACGGCGGTTGATCGCAGACTCAGAGGGTCTCCTTTGGTGACCCACAGACCCCGGAGGACTCAATCTGGCTAGGAAAAGGATCGGATCTGCCCCCGGAGCTACTGAGGACGCCCAGGCCGTCCAGGACGCCCAGGACGCCCGGGAACGGTTGGACCATCCGGCCGATCACGGCCTCAGGTGCCCGCTTCTTGAGAAGGTTCAGTGGGAGATCGCTGTCTAAGAACCTGCCTCCCCATTCCTAACACCATCCCTGAAGACAAAGCCCCCAGTTGGCTCGAGGCCCCGGACCCTTGAGGCGTGTGACACCCCACGAAGCAGCTCCCCACGGAGGGCAGCGCGAGATGGCCAGGACTCCACCACCAACCAACTTGACCCCTATACCTATTCAGTACTGCTGGCAGAATACACCAAACTCATGGCCCATGTCCGGGAGTTTGGGAATAGATTTGTGGCTTACTAGAGTCACTTGGGATCCCTACAGCCCAGTTCCTATCTTGGATCTGGGGCCAAATAGCTTAGGTGATCCCCCTGTCCTCCCCCGCCGACCAAGAGTTTACCTGGGACCGATCGTGGGACTTTCCCTCCAGTACCCTGGAGGTCGATCGAGAACCACCGGCCCCAAATACTGAGGAACGGCCTGCATGCCCCCGGGGATCCATCCCAGCAGCCGGGGATGGACTAGCTGCTGTGGAGGACGCCGCCCCTACGGTGACTCCGGCCGCGGCTGAGTGCGACGACTTCCACCCAACTCACCCACTCTCCACTGAGGTCCCAGCCGGGACCCTGAGGACTCACTGCGGGCTGTTGGAGGCCCGCCGGCCTTTTGGACGCGCAGATTGCCGAGCTCGACATTGAGGCTGTCTTGGCCCCCCTCCCCGAGGTGCAGTCAGACGCCCGCCGCCGCGTGGCGAAGAGCTGGGGAGCATCCTGGAGGAGGCGAGGCCTAACATGGCGGACGTCCTTGACGACATCCATCTTCCCCATGTGCTCGACCCCAAGGAAGAAGCAGGACCCGGAAGCAGCAGACG
This sequence comes from Anolis apletophallus, assembly GCA_030556195.1. Classification (NCBI taxonomy): domain Eukaryota; kingdom Metazoa; phylum Chordata; class Lepidosauria; order Squamata; family Anolidae; genus Anolis; species Anolis apletophallus. Next base: position 204,901,707 of record JARBWK010000003.1, read on the forward strand.
GTCGGATGCCCCGGAAGCCCCGCCCCCGGATGGCCCCTCTCCGGATGACGCCAGACTACCCCCGGAAGTCCCACCCTTGGAGGACTCCTTCCCGATGACGCCGGACCATCCCACGTGCCAGGACCTGGAGAGGAAGAGGCAGTACCGGATGTGGTGCCCTGCCGGAAGTCCTAGAGGTCCCGCCCTCGGAGGGACTCTTCTTCCACCGGTGGGCTGGGCAAGATGAGACGCAGCCGCCGGGAGGAGGAGACGGCGCCGGAGCGAAGGGGAGGTGAATTCCCCACTCTACGCACCGTGAGCCCCGGATTGGACCCATCTCCCTGTCGGAGAACCCAAGGGAACCGGGACACTAGGGCCGGAGCTCTGGTTGGCTCACTGGTAGGTGGGCCCCAGAAAGCAAGGACTCTAAGACCCCGTAGGACATTCCCATCCAGGACGTTCTGGAGCGCCGGCTATAGGTCGGCACAGCTCCATAGGACCCGGCAGACCACCGCGAGGGTCAACCTGGACACTGCGCAATCGGGTCGGGACCTTAAAGACGGACCCCCATGGGGGAGACGTCGGCCCCTGCTCCCTGCTTGCGCTTCAGTACCAGCGATCCTGCTGCCCCCTCCCGCCTTCCTTCTTTTGATGGCGGGGTGGTGTTCCAGTAGGCATCGCTGCTGACCTCTTCCCCTCCCCCCTCCCTTTCCCTACCCTTGTGTTTTCCCCCATGTCTTTTGTACTGTCCTGTTTGTGCTGCCAATGGGCACACAATCTTATGTAAACCACTTAGAGCCTTCGGGATGAAGCGGTATACAAATGTGAATTTAATAATAATAATAATAATAACCCAGTGCGCTGCAGCAGTGAAAAAAGCAAATTCTATGCTAGGCATGATCAGGAAGGGAATCGAAAATAGGTCGGCAAATGTTGTATTGCCTCTCTACAAATCTATGGTGAGGCCACATTTGGAGTACTGTGTACAATTCTGGTCACCGCACCTCAAGAAGGATATAACGGAACTGGAAAAGGTACAAAAAAGGGCAACAAAAATGATCCAAGGGAAATGGGTTGCTCCGCCTTGAAATCAGGTTGCAACGCCTTGGTCTTTTCAGCCTTGAAAGACGGCGTTTAAGAGGTGACTTGATCGAAGTGTATAAAATCATGCATGGGATAGAAAAGGTGAATAGAGAAATATATTTTCTTTGTCACAAAACACTAGGACTAGGGGCACTCCCTGAAGCTCCAAGGTAGGAAAGTTAGGACTAATAAAGGGAAATATTTCTTCACCCAGAGAAAGGGTCATTGGGTTATGGAACTCACTTCCAGAGGAGGTTGTGACAGCTGTCAGCCTGGACAGCTTCAAGGCAGGATTGGACAGATTCATGGATACCAAGGGAATCAGTAGTTACTGAAATGGACATCGAAGTGCCACCTCTGTGTTGATGGAGGCAGGCAGGATTTTCCCCGGGTACTGGTTGTGGGGGGTCGGGAGCAGGTGAGGGTTTTGCCCTCCCTTCTGCTAGAGATCCCCGTGTACAACTGGTGGGCCACTGTGTGATACAGAATGCTGGACTAGATGGGCTGAGGTCCGATTCAGCATGGCTCTTCTTATGTTCTTATGTTCTTATCCCTCCTCCTCTCAGTGACGCTTCACGGTCCTTCCCGTCTCCTTGTCTTTGGTGTATATAATGCATCTACATTGGTGTTCTGGAATGGAAGAAATTACAACCTACAGGGCTTTCTTACAAGAGATGTGCCACATTGCCGTTTGGCATAAACCCAGCTGCCCTTTTTTATTTATTTATTTACTTACTTACTTACTTACTTACTTAAAACTTTTGTCCCCCGACCGTCTCACCTCTCTCGAGGGACTCAGGCCGGCATTACAGCAAAATTCAAAGCTATACAATTTAAAAACAACTACAACCACATATTAAAATACACAAAAGCCCAGCATTATTCCAGACTGTAGCACAGCAGTTCTCGTTTGTGCCTGGAGGGCAGGGAATGGGTCCTGGGGTTCCATTAGCTTTAGGGCCTGCAGCAGCAGATGTGGATTCAGAGGATGAGCTAGATGACTGGGGTGAAGCACAGGGCCCTTCGGATGGGCCTCGTTCGCCTGCAGAGAGCTTGGCATGGGATGAGATGATGTTTGGGCCCAGCATAGATTCCGATCACCAGGTGGAGATGGGAAGCAGCGAAGGGAGTTATGAACACCTCGGGGGGAGGAATTCCCAAGAGCTTGAAAGTGAAAACATGGACGAAGCCGAGTGGGAAAGTGCTAGGGAGGAAAGTTCTCAGGAAGATAGCGACACAGCTGCTGAGAGGCAAGGTCGCTCCTTCGATAGGAGACGGGACATTGAGTCTACCAGGAGGGCTTGGTCTAGGGTCCTAGACCGACCGAGGTCCGTGAGCAGAGATTGGAGACGGAGAAGCCTAGGCGTCGCGGACCTCGGCCGAAGGATTAAGTATAGGATCCGTGGGAACGCATCCTCAGTTCTCCGGCCACGTCTTTCCTGAATAGGCGTGAAGCGGAGTGGGACCACAAGCTAAGCCGTGGTCATCAAGCCTTGCCTTGTATTTGCCTTGCCTTGTTTCTTGATCCGCATTGGATTGCGGAGCCCTGCCTCGTTCTTGAACCGCATTGGATTGCGGAGCCTTGCCAAGCTTCAAGTCTATTTGCTACGTTACTTTGGACAATCTTGCTTTTTACCTTTTGGACAATTGCTTATTATTGGACTATATATTCTTTGGAACTGTTTTTATACTCAATAAAGTAGTTAGCCTTCAGTACGTCTCTGTGTGTGTGATTAAGGGGCCCGCTAAGTCCGCGATCGTGACAGCTGGCCGGAGAACTCCAGAACCCCTTATCACACCACGGGGCGCCGCTCGGGCGCCGCAAGAAGCGCTCCACGACAGTGGTCGCCATGGCTAACTTGTCGGATGCACAAGTGCAAGCGATGCAGCAGGAATTGGGAGAGCTACGTACCCGGGCCGGACGGCACCCGGGGTGAGCCCACCGCCCGTTTCAATGGCAACCCGGCTCTGGTGGAGGTCTTTGTTTGCCAAGTGGAACTATACCTGGAGCAGCGCCCCAACAAGTTCGCCACTGATCGAGCCAAGGTGGTGTTTATTTACAACCTGATGGAAGGGACCGCAGCAACGTGGGCCACCGCGTTGATCCGGGCCCAGTCCCCCCATACCAACACGCTGCAGGCTTTCCTAGCTGCAATCCGGGCGACATGGGGGTCTCCCGTGAATGAAGAGCTGGCTGAGAGAGATTTGGCCCGGCTGACGATCAAGGATCTATCCCTGTCCCAGTATATTTCCGCTTTCGAGTCCTGGCTGCCCAGGTACAGTGGAACGTATCGGCGTTGCGTTATCACTATACTGCAGGGCTGACTTCGGAAATGCAACAGGAGATGTTAAAACATCCTCGGCCTGATGATCTTGAGGCCGCCATTGCCCTGAGCCTTCGTGTGGAAGCTGGACTGCAGACCAGGAGGCGGTGGGACAAGGCCCCGCTGGAGAAACCGGTGGCCAGGAAGGAAGGGGGGCCGGGCAGTTTCGCGTGGAAAGACTCCTCGGGCCTCTGCCGCCCTCGGAGGGACCCCAGAGCCCGAAGAGGCCCTTCAGGCGACGGGGGGGAGGGGCCGGCCGGGTGTAAGAGGGGTCGCTCACACGGCCGGCCTCGCTAACCGCCCCCCTGAACCCAAGACTGGACAATTGTTCCTTGTAATGGTCAGCCTGTGGTCGCCCGAGAAGGGGCCGATGATGGTCCATGCCATGATAGACTCGGGGCCACCAACAACTTCATCGATGCAGACTATGCCAAGTCTGCTGGATTAAAATTTCTTGATCTCCAAGAGCCCAAGGGTGTCAGACTATCGATGGGAGAGTTTTGAAAACGGGGCTGTGACTCAATATACAGCCCCTACCAGGATGTGGACTAGCTCCCATAAAGAGGACATTTCTTTTCTTGTAACCAAGCTCCCAGATTTCCCCATTGTCCTGGGCATTGTGTGGCTCGCGCTCCATGACCCCCAGATCTCCTGGGCCAAGAGACAGCTAATTTTTCTTCTGACCATTGCCAGGGCCACTGCATGATGGCCCGGGTGCCAGGCTCAAGAAGTGGAGAATGTGGCCACCCTGCCCAAGAAGTATGCCGGATTTTGGGATGTCTTCAGTGAGAAGGAGGCGGAACGCTTGCCTCCGCACCGGCCCTATGACTGTGCCATTGAAATGCAGCCGGGAGCCCTAATCCCGCGGGGGAGACTCTACCCTCTCTCGGAACCAGAGCAACAGGCTCTCCGAGATTTCCTGGATGAGAATCTGCGGAAGGGGTTCATTCGGCCCTCCCAATCCCGGCCGGGGCACCGATTCTGTTCGTCAAGAAGAAATCGGGAGTTGCGGCTTTGCAATGAGTATAGGCTACTCAAAAAGATCACAATCCGGAACCGCTACCCCCTGCCCTTGATCCCCGAGCTCTTGGGCGGATGCGGGAGCCAAGGTGTTCACTAAACTGGACCTGAGGGGGCTTACAACCTTGTCCGGATTCGCCAGGGTGATGAATGGAAGACGGCCTTCCAGACCAAGTGGGGAAGTTTCGAATACCTGGTGATGGGATTCGGTTTGTGCAACGCCCCAGCCTGTTTCCAACATTTCATGAATGACATTTTCCAAGACCTGCTGGACCGCTATTTGGCGGTCTACCTAGACGACCTGCTCATTTTTCTCCAGATCAGGCGACCCATGACCGCCATGTCAAGGAGGTGCTCCAGAGACTCAGAGCTCACGGGCTCTATGCTAAGCTGGAGAAATGTGCTTTTGACCTGCGGGAGGTGGACTTTCTGGGCTACCGTATCTCTCCTACGGGCATCGCCATGGATGACACCAAGGTCCAAGCCGTGGTTGACTGGGCGGCCCCAGCCAGCAAAAAGACATTCAACGATTCCTGGGCTTTGCCAACTACTACAGAAAGTTCATTCCTGACTTTGCCAAGTGGGCTGATCCTATCACCCAGTGTTTGCGGGGAAAGGTGCCTTTCCGGTGGACTCCGGAGGCAGATGTAGGGTTCCGCAAGCTAAAGCAGCTGTTCACCACTCAGCCGCTTCTGCAGCACCCCAACCCCCGCACCCCTTTCATCGTCCAGGCCGATGCGTCGGATGTGGCGGTGGGAGCGATCTTGCTACAGCCTCAGGGGACGGACTTGTTGCCCTGTGCCTACTATTCCCGGCAGCTGACGGCTCCGGAAAAGAACTATACCATTTGGGAGAAGGAACTTTTGGCCATCAAGGTGGCGTTTGAAGTCTGGAGACACCTGCTTGAAGGGGCCAAATTCCCGGTGGAGGTTCACACCGACCACCGGAATTTGGAGCACTTGAAAACCCAGCGCAAATTGAACCAGAGGCAACAGAGATGGTCCCTGTTCTTTGAGCGATTCAATTTCCGCATTCACTATGTGACCCCCAAGCAGACCAAGCAAGCCGATGCGTTGTCCCGAAAGCCGGAGTACGTTCGTGATGGGGCCGGGCCGTCGGAGGCCAGGTTGCTCAAAGCGGAGAACTTTGCGGCTGCTCGGGCGCTCCCTGTTCATCCTCCAGCGGCCCCGCCGACCCCTGGAGATAAGAGACCTTTGAGCGTTCGTGTCTCCGCTCGCCAGCGGACTCACCCGTGGGTGCAAGAGCAGCTGACCAAGGGGCCCCAAGCCCCTTTCCAGGTAAAGAACGGGGTGCTCTACCACCGGGACTCGGTCTATGTTTCCCCTGGGCCCGAGCGGGAGGACATTCTCAAGCTTTGCCACGATAGCCGGGCCGCAGGCCATTTTGGGCTTTCAAGACTCTGCAACTGGTCCTACGGGACTTCTGGTGGCTTAAAGTGTGGAGGGATGTGGAGGACTATGTGGGATCCTGCCCTGTGTGCCAGCGGGCTAAGAACCAGGGGGGCAAGCCGGCCGGTTTGCTCCAGCCGCTCCCGACCCCCTCTGCTCCCTGGAAGATGATTTCGGCTGATTTCATCACCGACCTCCCCAAGTCCAAGAGTTTCACCACGATACTGGTCGTGGTGGACTGTTTCACCAAGATGGGACACTTCATCCCCTGTGTGGGGGTGCCTACTGCCAAGGAGACTGCTGATATGTTTGTGCAACATGTATTTCGGCTGCATGGACTTCCACAGAGCTTGGTGACGGACCGGGGCACCCAATTCACTTCCCAGTTCTGGAAGGCTGTCCAGAAGTTGCTGGGGATTGATGTGCGGATGTCCACGGCTCATCACCCGCAGACCGATGGGCAAACCGAAAGGGTTAATGCCACCTTGGAGCAGTACTTGCGCTGCTATGTCAACTATCAGCAAAACAACTGGGCGTCCTTGTTGTCTTTGGCAGAGTTTGCTTACAACAATGCGACGCAGGAATCCAGCCGCAAGCTCGACGCGAGATTTTTGGGTCCCTACAAAGTTTTGGAGAAGGTTGGGCCTGTTTCCTTCAAACTACAACTCCCAGCGGACATGAAGCTCCACCCGGTGTTTCATCGTTTGTTGCTCCGCCCGCGAAGGGGTGCGGCCTGACGTGACGCAGCCGCCTCCTCCCCCTGTGATGCGTGATGGCGAGGAGGAGTTGGAGGTCCAGGACATCTTGGATGCTCGCATCCGCTACCGGAAGTTGGAGTATTTGCTTGACTGGAAGGGGTTGGGCCCGGAAGAATGTTCCTGGACCCGGGCTCGGGATGTCCATGCTCCGGATCTGGTGGCTCGTTTTCACCGCAAGTACCCCGACAAACCCAAACCTCGAGGGCGGTCTCGGAGGGGCCCTGAGGGGGGGGGATAGTGTAGCACAGCAGTTCTCGTTCGTGCCTGGAGGGCAGGGAATGGGTCCTGGGGTTCCATTAGCTTTAGGGCCTGCAGCAGCAGAGGTGGATTCAGAGGATGAGCTAGATGACTGGGGGGAAGCACAGGGCCCTTCGGATGGGCCTCGTTCGCCTGCAGAGAGCTTGGCATGGGATGAGATGATGTTTGGGCCCAGCATAGATTCCGATCACCAGGTGGAGATGGGAAGCAGCGAAGGGAGTTATGAACACCTCGGGGGGAGGAATTCCCAAGAGTTTGAAAGTGTAAACATGGAAGAAGCCGAATGGGAAAGTGCTAGGGAGGAAAGTTCTCAGGAAGATAGCGACACAGCTGCTAAGAGGCAAGGTCGCTCCTTCGATAGGAGACGGGACATTGAGTCTACCAGGAGGGCTTGGTCCTAGACCGACCGAGGTCCGTGAGCAGAGATTGGAGACGGAGAAGCCTAGAGCGTCGCGGACCTCGGCCGAAGGATTAAGTATAGGATCCGTGGGAACGCATCCTCAGTTCTCCGGCCACGTCTTTCCTGAATAGGCGTGAAGCGGAGTGGGACCACAAGCTAAGCCGTGGTCATCAAGCCTTGCCTTGCATTTGCCTTGCCTTGTTTCTTGATCCGCATTGGATTGCGGAGCCCTGCCTCGTTTCTTGAACCGCATTGGATTGCGGAGCCTTGCCAAGCTTCAAGTCTATTTGCTACGTTACTTTGGACAATCTTGCTTTTTACCTTTTGGACAATTGCTTATTATTGGACTATATATTCTTTGGAACTGTTTTTATACTCAATAAAGTAGTTAGCCTTCAGTACGTCTCTGTGTGTGTGATGAAGGGGCCCGCTAAGTTCGCGATCGTGACACAGACGCGATCCCACTGGATCTAGGGTTTAGGCATTGCCACCCTTCGTACAGGTGAAGTAGCGGGTTTTTCTGGGATGGCATGTCAGAGTTTTGTGTAGGCGATGCATGTTTGCGGAGTCTCCGTGGGGAGACGGGGCAGAATAGAAATAAATTTGTATTATATTTATTTAACTGTGTTTCCACGAAGACAGAGCTGGAGAAGGAAGGAAGAGGAAAGGATGAGAGGAAGGAAGGAATGAAGAGAGGGAAAGGAAAGTAAATGGAAAGGCAGGAACGAAGAGAAAGAAAGGGGGGGGGGGAAGCGATGAGGGGAAGGAAAGGGAATGAGGCCTGTGGGGGCAGCAGCTCAGTCCACGCTGGGTAATATGTACCAGGCCTGGGCAAACTTCGGCCCTCCAGGTGTTTTTGGACTCCAACTTCCACAGTTCCCAACAACTGGTAGGCTGTTAGGAATTGTGGGAGTTGAAGCCCAAAACACCTGGAGGGCCAAAGTTTGCCCAGGCCTGGTATATATGGCAGTCCTAAACATGTCACTTGTGTGTCTAATAATGCATTGTCCTTTCAGTGCTGTGCAGTGTCACATTCTATGTTTCTACTTGGAGAATCTATGTAGTTAGTCATGCCATAGTGCCGATTGAGCACCGGATCAGCTCTTTGACACCTGCTTTTATGTGTGTTCGGATTGTTGTATTGTTTTAGGATTTTTAATGTATCTTTTAATGTATTTTATATATGCGGTTTTAACCATATTTTACTATGTGTAAGTCGCCCCGAGCCGGATGGGAGTGGCGATGGATAAATCCAAATAAATCCAAATAAATAAATAAATAAATAAAGTGCTAGTTCTAACTTTCAAGGCCTTGTACAGAAGCCCAACCAATTTTTGCTCGGCCCAGGAGACTTCTGGCGCCGACCCGTTTCCTGAATGCTCTTAAGGGCTTAGAACTGCAGCACATCCCTCCCACCGAGCAAGTCGACAACTGGAATGCCAGATTGTCGGCAGCACTGGAAGAGATTGCTCCGAAACGCCACTTTCTCCCTCGCCGTAATCGTGCCCCTTGGTATACCAGCGAGCTAAGGCTGATGAAACAAGAGCGGAAACGGTTGGAACATCAGCGGCGCCGGAACCCAGATGAGCGGTCAGTGTTGTCTTTCAAGTCTTTCCGAAAGTCCTATGAGTCTGCAGTGAAAAAGGCCAAAAGAACCTATAACTCCTCGTTAATAGCCACTGCGAGATCCCGTCCAGCGCAGATATTCAAAATCGTGCGAGCTCTGACAAACCCACCTCCCATGGTTCAGGACCCTACGTTGACTTTCACAGCGGAAGCATTTCAAACGTTCTTTGTTGACAAGACCATTACGCTCCGGCAGGAGATACTCTCGGCAGCCGACACTCTGGGTGAGTTGGAGCAGTGTTTTTCAACCTTTTTTGAGCCGCGGCACACTATTTACATTTACAAAATCCTGCGGCATGCCACCAACCAAAATGACACAAAATGACACTCTAACACAGTAATACATATGGTTAATATGTTTTTAAATGTATTTATGCAGTCAGTGTGAAACCTGGGCCTGTTTCGATGAACACAACACAGATATCCTGGCAGGAATGGCAGAAAGACACTCACGAAGGTCTTGCTCAACAGCTGTCAGTCATGGGAAAACTTCGGCCCTCTGGGTGCTTTGGACTTCAACTCCCACCATTCCTAACAGCCTGAGGCCCTTTCCTGCTTAAGTGGCTGAGGGGGGAAAAGGCCTGAGGCTGCTGGGAATGGTGGGAGTTGGAGTCCAAAACACCTGGAAGGTCCAAGTTTGCCCATGCCAGCTTTCGATTCCATCGCCACATCTACCTTCAGCCTCTGGCTGTTTGAATATATGTGATTATCTACGTAATTTTCTACCTTGTCGCTATGATTATGGTGCTGCTTCTTTAATTTGTCCGCAAACTGACTGTGTTATTGTGCGGATCCCGGAACTGACATTGGATAACATCGTGAGGATACACTTTGTTTTTTGCACTCACTTCCGTGATTTCATCAAATATCATGAGTTTTCCGTAGAGGAGCGCTCCGTGAACAGGTAGAACAGATGTCAGCTCCGAGCCAGGTAGACATTCCTCAAGTCCTTGGGCCCACCCGGGCCCCGAAGACAACCAGTCCCAAGAGCGGGGAGCAGGTCATTAATAATAATAATAATAATAATAATAATAACTTTATTTCTTGTGAGTCGCCCTCCACCGTTGGTGCTCCGGGCGACTTACATCATTTAAAAAACACAGGTACATCAATTAAAAACACATTCCAGCCCACACCCTCCAAAACCCCGAGGGGCGAGATTTAGGAAATGGAAACCGGCGAAGGCTGAATTTTGGCCCAAGAACGTTCTGGGGAGCAGGCTACGGACGGAAGAGGACCCTACCAGGGGCCCCCGCCCACAGAACAACTAGAAGCCAGGCTCACCCTAGCAATAAGACCACGCTTGACATAACACCCCCAGTAACATCCTCAAACAGGAATCATCAGCTCGGCCAGGAAGTGTGCCCAGGGACACCTGACGCGGACAATTCGCCAGTTAGGACGACCTTCCCTTTTACGGGGTCTGTCGCAAACTGGATGCCCCGCAAGCCTACGGGACCAGGACAGGGGAACACCAAACCCTGCACACACCCCCCCGACCACACCAGACCTTGGAGAAAGAATTCCAATAATCACAGGAAGAGGAATTGGTATTTAGTTATTTATTTATTTAAGTATACCGCGGTCAACAAACAAACAGAGGCTGCGGGAATCAACGGAAGTGTCACCCCTCTTCCAATCTGCGACCCATTCCCGACAGAACACCTACTCTCTACCATCTCCTATCTTTTCATCTCTCCTGCTCCTCAATGCAAGATCCATACTAAACAAATTAGCCACCGTAAGTGAGCATATCACTGAGCAAAACGCAGACATCACCTGCATTACGGAGACCTGGACCCGGGAGGGGGACAATATACCCCTCCGTGAGCTGTCCCCTCCAGGCTTCCAGATGCTCCATCAACCCAGAATTGGAGGCAGGGGAGGTGGAGTAGGAATACTGGTCCGGGACCACATCCCCATAACAGCTGTACAGACCCGGAGATCATTGGCATTGAGTGCCTGGGAATTACCCTAAACGCCAAGGAGAGCCTGTCAATCCTTTTAATCTATCGCACACCTGGGGCCCCGAGGAGAGTACCTCCAAATTACTTGACCTTGTTGCAGACTGGACCCTTAGATCGTCAAGACTCATTGTGATAGGGGACTTTAACGTTCATGCAGACATGATTACGTCGTCTCCCCTAGCAAAGGACTTCATCCATTCAATGGATACTCTAGGTTTCTCACTAATGGAATCCGGCCCCACACACCAGGCCGGACACACCTTAGACCTAGTCTTCGGATATGGGCTAAAGACTATACCACAAGCAACAACGAAGGTCCCCTGGTCAGACCACTTCACCCTGAAGGTTAACATCGAAATCCCTCTGCCACCAAGGACAGATCCAGAACCTATCCTGGCGCGGCAGAAGCGACTCATGGACCCTACCAGATTGGCGTCGGCCTTAGAGTCCGTGGAAGTCCCTGGAGGTACCCTTAACAATCAAGTAGAAAGGTGGAATGCAGCCCTGTCTAAGGCTATCGACCAAATAGCCCCTAAACGCCTCTTCCGACCACGCAGATTCCACTCCCGTGGTTCACTGAAGAACTGCGGTTACTGAAGCGCAAACGGAAACAACTGGAGCGCCTGGCGGCGGAAACCTAGCCAGACATCAAGAACAGCCTTCAGAAACATGCGCAAGACATACGAGCGGGCTACAAAAGAGGCAAAGAAAATTCATAACACCTCCCTAATAACAGCTGCGAGATCGCGCCCAGCGCAGATCTTCAGGATCGTCCGAGATTTGGTCACTACTAATCCACAGCCAAAAACCAGGGACACCCCAGCCATCTCAGCAGAGGAATTCCAGGAATTCTTCATAGAGAAAATCACCGCTCTTCGGCTAGACCTGCCATCCGTGCCCGATGATACGAGTGAGAGGGTAAAGGACCACATACACCAACTAACCAGAAATTTGACCACTTCAAAGCTCTGGACCTGGAAGCAGTCAAGAAAATCATCTCCACAGCACGGGCAACTACCTGCTCCACGGACCCTTGCCCTTCCCATCTAGTTAAGGACTGCGCAGAGGAGCTCTCGGTCCCCCTGATGCAGATAATAAACCACTCCCTGGAGCAGGGAATCTTCCCGGATGCCCTGAAAGAAGCCTTGGTCCGCCCACTCTTGAAAAAGCCAACCTGGACCCTGCGATGCCAGCGAACTACCGTCCGTCTCAAACCTCCCGTTTCTCAGTAAGCTGATCGAGCGCGGCAGCAACCCAGCTACAAAACTTCCTTGAGACCTCAGATGGCTTGGACCCCTTTCAATCAGGGTTTCGCCCGGCACGGGACCGAGACCGTCCTGGTGGCCATCTCGGACGATATCCGCTGCCAATTAGACAAGGGAGGCTCAGTAGTTCTGGTACTATTGGACCTTACCGCTGCATTCGACACGGTGGACCACGACCTGCTGACACGACAACTTGCCACCATAGGGATACAAGGAGCAGCTTTAGCTTGGATTAGCTCCTTCCTGCTCGGACGTAGCCAGCGAGTTGAATGGCTAGGCCAAACTTCTAGGAAATCTTTCCTCGAGTGCGGAGTACCCCAGGGCGCCATATTATCACCAACGTTGGTCAACATCTATGTCCGGCCTTTGGCTGGTATAGCCCGAGCTTCGGCCTAGGGTGCTACCAATATGCCGATGACACTCAGCTCCTGCTGAAGCTGGAGCCTGGCGCAACTTCGGTGCCCGAAAACTTCACTCGAGGTCTGGAAGCAGTAACAAAATGGCTCCGTGCCCACAAACTCAAAATAAATCCATCAAAGACGGAGATCTTATGGCCAGGCCGCCCAGAACCACCTTTCCCACTGCCCCCCCTTCGAAGGGGAACCATTGATTCCGTCCCCCTCAGTAAAGAGCCTTGGTGTTATCCTGGACTCCAAATTGTCGATGGAGGCCCAGGTTGCCTCCACGAGCAAGGGCCTTCTTCCACCTGCGCCAAGCGAGACAACTGGCGCCCTACCTCCCGACGGAGCGCTAGCTACAGTAATCCATGCCACGGTTACATCACGGCTGGATTACTGTAACGCCTATATGTGGGTCTGCCCGGTCACTAACCCGCAGGATCCAGACTGTGGAGAACGCGGCCGCCAGGCTTCTCACAGGAACATCGATGAGATGCCACATTACACCATCCCTGCAGCGCCTGCACTGGCTGCCCGTTGAGTATAGAGCCTTACATAAGACCTTGACCTTGGCTTTCAAAGCCCTACGGGGCCGGGGCCCAACATACTTAAAGGACCGCTTGCTGATGCCTGCCTACTCAAGGACACCGCGGCCGGCAAACAAGAACCTCCTTTGCGTCCCGGGCGTGAAAGAGGCCCACCTGGAGACCACGAGACGGAGATCGTTCTCCATTGTGGCCCCCGTTCTCTGGAACTCGATGCCACCGGACCAGAGAGCCTCCCTCGACCTGCCCCAGTTCCTGACCGCTCTAAAGACCTGGCTATTTAGGAAAGCCCATGGCTAATGCAGAACCAGGAACTCAACTACCTGAGCCTGGCCCTTGCATTTAACCCCTAAATATTTTAATCTAATTTTTAATATTTTTAATATTTTTAATTGTGGAATTGCTATGTGTAAGTCGCCCGGAGCACTAACGTGGAGGGCGACTCAGAAATAATAAAGTCAGTTCAGTTCAGTTCAGAACTCGCATATTGGCGGCACTCCGGGCCAAAACTCCGTACGAGACTGGCAAGAGGTCTCACATAGATGCTAAAGAGGAGGGGAGAAAGAATTGCTCCCCGAGGCACCCCGCATGATAGAACGGATCTGTCGGAGGTTCGAGCCAGGTACCCAACATGTTGAGACCGGCCTCGGAGGAACGTGGCGAACCAACTGAATGCTTGGCCACGAATTCCAACCACAGCGAGATGATGGAGCAGGTCATGATTGACAGTGTTGAAGGCTGCCGTCAGATCGAGGAGTATCAAGAGCGCCGAACCCCCTTTATCCATCTGGCAACGAAGTACATCAGTGATATCCACTGCTTTTAATGTTTAATACAGTCTACGTGGCGACTGCTGTACGTTCTTATGCAATGCTTTACGTAAATCGCCTGGAGCATTTAATGGAGGGCGATTAATAAGTGAGAAATTGAATTGAATTGTGTGGTCGGGGGCCCGTGGATCGCCTCGCCCCTTATAAGCCCCAGCGATCACTGCGCTCCGAGGACCAATATCTCCTGGGTGTCCCTAGCGCGAAGAGCTACCGCCTGGCTGCAACCGGGTGGAGGGCCTTTTCAGGCATTGCTCCTTCGTTGTGGAACCACCACCCCCCCCGAGGTTCAGGCGCTGCAGGGTCTGATGCCTTTTCGTAAGGCCCACAAAACCTTCCTTTTCCAGGAGGCCTTTGAGCTATGAATATTAGTGTAATTTTAATCTTGGTGTGATTTAAATTGTTGTTTTATTGTTGTTTTATTACTATCTATCTATGTGAACCGCCCCGAGCCTTTGGGAGTGCCGGTGTATAGGTCGAAGCAATACATAAATACATACATACATAAATACGGACGATATGTATTTACCAGAATCCTGTTGCATCTCATTTCAGTTTGTGGCTCACTGGCCTTGAACAAACCTTCAAAAGTTTCCTGGGCGTATGAATGACTTCCTAGCATTGCAACTCTTTCAGAAACATCTCCGCGTAATGGCCTCCGGGGCTCCCCCCCCCCTCATGCGTTCAGCATGCTTTTCTAGGAAAAGAACCGGGGGGGGACAATCGCATGTGTCGCATGTAGACCTAGTTAATTCACCCCCAATTATGTAAAAGCTACATTATATTGGAAAGTTATAAAGATTTACCACATAATGAGGACAGGAAAAAAATCGTGGGTTAAAAAGTATCCACAAAATGCCCACGAAAACATGTTTAACCACAAAAGGACGAGTGGTTTAGAAAAACCCCAAACAGACATTCAAAAAAGGGGGCCATGGTTGCACAATGGGTTAAATTGCTAAGCTGCAGAACTTGCTGATTGGAAGGTCGGGGGTTCGAATCCGCAGGACGGGGTGAGTTCCCGTTGTTAGCCCCAGCTTCTGCCAGACTAGCAGTTCGAAAACATGCAAATGTGTGTAGACCAATCGGTACCACTTCTGTGGGAAGGTAATGGTGCTCCATGCAGTCAAGCTGGCCACATGACCTTGGAGATGTCTACGGATAATGCAGGCTCTCCCGGCTTAGAAATGGAGGTGAGCACCCCTGCCTAGAGCTGGATCCGACTAGACTTAATGTCAAGGGGCAACCTTATTTATTTATTTATTTCGATTTATTCGTCGCCACTCCCGTCAGGCTCGGGGCGACTTACAAGTGTTAAAAAGACTTTAAAATACAGATAAAAACACAAGATTAAAACTATACAATTAAAATTATACAATAGTGCACGGGCACCAGAAATTACTCCCATGGCCTACGGCTACATAGTAAAGGCCTGGGGTTATTTACTGACCAAATGCCTGTACAAACAGAAAGGTCTTACAAGCCTTGTTGCAACTCAGACCAAGGCGAACACCCCCTAGATCACGCACACAGCAGGCAGTCTATGAAGAATAGGCTTTTATTGAAGCAAGTATAATGGCCAACAAAAGGGTTAAAAGCAGATCAAAAGTAGAAGATATTTCCCAGGCAAAAGTGCAGTTCAAATAGTTTCTAGTATCAAAAACACGGCATAGAGCTGGATATAAAATCCCATGGAGGAGCAAGGCCTCAATCAGGATCAAACAGGCCCAGTCCTAGGCCAGGCAAAAGCTTGGAGACAAGATAACGCGAAACACATCCAAACGAAGCTTGAAGTCTGAAAGCTAATTTTCTAGCTAGCTCTAATAAAGGGAAAATTACTTTCGATTTGCCAGCCGCCCGCTCCGCCTCAAACTGGCATCACGCCGAGAAGTGCGAATGTTATCCCAACGGTCAAAAGGAGTCTTAGAAGGAGCCTCGTTAAAATCTCCAGGTGTCCCAATCTCGGCCTGGCTGTTATCTCCTTCCACACAGGAATGTGGATATACAGCCATGGGAACGGAGCCGTTCTCAGGGGAACTGGCCTCGCCTGACGTTTCACTTTGCAGTTCAGAATTCACATCAACATCACTAGCATCCTCCTCAGGCCTAGCCATCCCATCATCCCCAACATGTTCATGAATACCAGGCTGAAATACCACAAACCTTTACCTTGAGACATTCAAAAGTGCTTGTTATGCTATTAATCCAACATGTTCCATATTAGCCTAAGGGATTAGACCACAACATTTAAGTGAGATGCAAAGATCCTTTGATAGAATGACTATTAGTTGCAGTAAACCACAAAATCTGGTCTAATTGGGCCAAAATTCTCCTTATTTGTGGCTTTGGGAAACTTACCTGTTGTATCCTATTATGAAGTCCACTGAATTCCTCAGGTGGCCTTCAATAGGTGAATCCTGACCAAATTATAAATCTTGGGGTGTGGTGGGGGTGGGGGTTGGTGATATATAGAACGCTCACTTACATGAGAACGCTTGGATTGAAATACAACACCGCCTGAGTTCTGAGAGTGCAGCATCCTTCCGAATGAAGCAGAGAGTGTTTGAGGACCGGGACATCCGCAGGGAGACCAAGGGGTGTCTTTATGAAGCCATTCCCCTCCCGACCCTGCTCTACGCCTGCGAAACGTGGGCTGCCTACAGACGTCACGTGCAACTCCTGGAATGATCCCATCAGCTCTGCTTCCGAAAAATCCTGCCAGGGGGCGCATATAAATGTTGAATAATAAGGGGGAGAGGATGGCCCCCTGGGGGACCCCACAATTAAGTGGGAGCCTCCCGGGGACCCCCGCCCCCATTGTCCCCGGTCCCGGAGGAAGGAGGCCACCCATTTAAGGGCAGTCCCCCCGACTCCGGACACGGCCACACGGTGGGTCAACAAGGCATGATCAGACTGGGTCTGTGTAGGCATGCCATTTCATCGCCCCAACCCCACCATCACCGTCACAACGGACTCTTCCCTAACAGGCTGGGGCGCACACTCCGACGGTGTCAAACGCTGCTGTCAGGTCTAACAAGACAAGCAGGGCCGATCCACCCTGGTCCAGCTGGCGGCGAAGTTGGTCTGTAATGGCGACAAGCACGGTCTCCGTCCCATGCCCAATACGGAAGCCGGACTGGAAGGGATCAAGTCCAGCTGTGTCTTCTAAGAACCGCTGCAGCTGATCCGCTGCTGCCCTCTCAATTACTTTGCCTAAGAAAGGCAAGTTGGAAACAGGCCTGTAATGAGGGAGCCAAGGATCTAGATTCGGCTTCTTCAGCAGCGGTCTTGAAAAGCCTCTTTCAGTCCCCCCGGGAAGACTCCTTGCTCAAGGGAGCTATTTATGATCGTGCCCAGGGGGCCTCGTAGCCCCTCCCGGCAAGATCTGATTAGCCAGGAGGGGCACGGGTCGAGGGAGCAAGTAGTTGGTCTAGCTGCAGAAAGTAACTTATCGACAGCTGCTGCGCCCAGCGGTTGGAAACGGGTGAAGGTGGGCCCGCCGAGTGGCGGCGGAGTCTCGAGTTCACTAACTGTATCAAGAGTGGCAGGGATGTCCCGGCGGAGTGTCGAAATCTTGTCAGCAAAATAGTTCTGAAAAGCCACAGCTGTTGGAGCCAAACCCCTCTCATTTGGGACAGTTGGGATTGTTGTCAAGGACCGAATTATCTTAAAAAAGTTGAGCTGGGCATGAACTAGCTGGCTCTATCAAGGAAGAATAAAAACTTTTTCGCTTCCCTGATAGCACGCTCATAAACCTCTTTGAACTGCTTATAAGCCGATTTCGATGCTCCCGTCACGGAGGCTCCGCCACACGCCCTCTAGCTGTCTCTTCCTCCGTTTCATCGCCGCAGCTCCCGGTAAACCAGGGTGAGCGATTTCGACGGGGGATGAGAGAGCGCCTGGGGCGATCTCGTCTAAGGCTGTGGAGAGACTGGTATTCCAGTACTCCACCTGCCCGTCGACAGAGTCGCTGGGGAGTTCCCAATCCCTTAGAGCATTCAGGAACCTAGTAGGTTCCATAAGTCTCTTCGGGCGAACCAAAATAGGTTCGGCACCCTTACCGGGAGGGGGGGCCATTTCCAGACGGACTTCTAGGACACTGTGATCCGACCATGGAACCTCCATAGTGGAGGTTGGGATCACACAAATTCCGGCGGCGAAGATCAAATCCAGGGTGTGTTCGGCCTGGTGCGTGGGACCGGTCTTACAAAGTGAGAGTCCTAGTGCCTCCATGGTGGACACTAGGTCCATGGCCGCTGTCGAGGCGGTGTCGGCGTGGACATTGAAATCTTCCAAGACAATAAGCTTAGGGAACCTCAATGCCCACTCCGCAACCACCTCCGGCAGCTTAGGTAGACTTCCCGCTGGTGCGTTGGGTGCACGGTACACCAGCAGGAAGGCTACGCTCTCACTAAGGTCCCACACCAAGCCCGCACACTCTATTCCGGAAATGTTCACCGTCGGAATTGTCCTAGATTTAAAATTGTCTCGGCTGAGGATGGCAACCCCTCCCCCCCCGCCTCTCTGTCCTCGTCTGATGACTAACAACAAACCCAGGAGATGCCAACTCGTGCATGATAACCTCATCCCCCTCTTGGAGCCACGTTTCTGTGAAACAGGCAAGGTCCACTCCTCTTTCGAGGAGGAAGTCCCTGATTGTCCCGGACTTGTTTCGCACGGACCTGGTGTTAGCTAGCATCAGAGTTGGAGGAGAGGTGAATGGGGACTCCCCATCTGCGTGCCTTGGGATAGCCCGTAGGTCAGAGGGAGGCCGAGCCTTTCTTCGGCTCCTCCGCCCTCTCTCATAAGGCCTACGTCTACCGTCCCTATTGCCCCTTCCCGAGATCACACGAATAGCCCGCCCCTGCCCATCTCCCATCCGTGACTTGGCTAAGTGGGCGGGATGGCTCGGGGCGGCTCACAGCATATCCATAAAACACAGCAAAAAACGTAGCTAAAAAGTTGGAACCACAATTAAAACAGCAGATAAAACAGCAGATAAAAATCACAACAGGCCGCATATTAAAACCATTGCGGCGGCAACACATGAAACAAGATGGCGGACATAAAGAAAGACTGCAATTCATCCAACTCCGAAAGCCTGCTGAAATAACAGAGGCTTTCCTGAGCGGAAGGAGGCTCTGGGTGCCGCGAACGTCGGCGGGCAATGCGTTCCAAAGTATTGGAGCCACGATCGAGAAAGCCCGTCGGCGAGTTAGCCGATAAGTCTTAGCGCTAGGAACGACCAGGAGGTTTTGCTCTTCAGAGCGCAGAGATCTAGTGGGACGGTATGGGACGAGGCGGTCCCGCATGTACACTGGCCCCAGACCATGCAAGGCCTTGAAAGTCAAGACTAACACTTTGAAGGTAATCCGGCATTCTACCGGAAGCCAGTGCAGCTCGCGCAGAATTGGCGTGATGTGACAACTCACGCAGAATTGGCGTGATGTGACAGCTCACCGGGACCCCTGCCAGGAGTGAGGCTGCAGCGTTCTGCACCAGCTTAAGTTTCCGGATCACCGACAAAGGAAGGCCAATGTACAGAGAGTTACAGTAGTCTAGCCTCGAGATGAACATAGCTTGGACCACTGTGGCCAGGTCGCGCCGGGACAAGTAGGGGGCCAGCTTCCTCACCTGGCGAACATGGAAAAACTATACAAAAGTGGGCAGGTACCTAAGGCACAAACCTAATAACGCAAGTTGGTGTCTAGTAAGATCACACAATGTATATAACACAAAACAACAGATAGTAGTATCAAAACAATAATTATTATTGAAGCATCTCACAATTAGTTGTGGGATGCTAAATGCTCATAGTGAGTATATAGTGCAAGTGGAGTCTATTAGCATAATTAACCAAAACAATCACATATAGCAGTCTCCTTAATGCAAACAATACATCATAAGTTATATATTACATATACAGAACATAAGCAATCCCAGCATATTAAAGAGCAGTCAAGAGCAACATCAATATACACCAAAGACGCCTTGTAAACACAATATACATTCTAATAATAGATGGTGCAAGGCCAGTAAGTAATTTGATTCATATAAGGGTACAATATAATGTAATGAAAAGCACTCACGGGAACACGTTTGTAAATAATAATGGGAAATCCCATATACACAGTCCCGGTATACATACACGCTCAGAGCCGGTGCTGTAGAAAGCCCCAAGAAAGCTGCAGAAAAATGTAATGTTCCACGTTCGTAATCATCAATAAATGTGAATAAAGTAAACGAGGCCGCTTACGGGAGAGTTAATAAGCCCTCTGTTCAGTAATGTTAATTAATAACCACGGCGGTTCTTTAGGTAGGAAGGGGCTCCTGTTGCTGTGGTCGACCGTAAAGGTCGCAATAGTGAGCTCAAGCGGCTGGCGAACGCGGGAGCGGGAAAAAGCCGCAGGATGCGGTACAGTTTGAAATGTGCAGCTGGGGTGGAGACTGTGGGGAAATCGGTGTCCCGGGTGCTGGAAGCTGAAGAAATGGTGCTGCGTTGGGCTACCCTGGTCTGTGCCAAGGAGTCCAGGAATGCCCAGGGATGTTGAGCAGCCTACGGCGCTACTAATGCAAGGCCGGCTCCGTCACCATTACGCCCCCTGATGCTTCATTGGGTCATTAAACCTAATTAAGCTTGTCTACTTAACCTGTGGGTTGTCTGTAACCCTTCCACATTCAACTGAATGCTGTGGCGTTTCTACCTTCCACTTTGGGTTATATGAACTACTGACTTTGGTAACTAACTATATACTCTGAGGCTTCTCTTACTGGGTTACCTTCATGTTGGATCTGAATACTAGAATACTAGAATGCTACAATGTTGGTTATTGTTTCAGATGTTTGGACGCCTCTCAGCACTCCTGGAAGTCGCCCTGATGAAGCCCTAGGGGACGTAACGGTGAAGGAGCCGGCCTTGCATTAGTAGCGCAAGGTAGCTCTCCTCATGCCTTGTTCCGAAATAGGTAGGGCATTTTACCAGACATGCACATTGAATAGCATGGCGGCACCCCTTTGTGAAGCATGTACAGCAGTGACTGTAACTACTGTGTTTGAAATGTCCATGTTACTTTAGCATTGTTTGAGGGGCTAAATTAAATTTGCATAGTGATGTATTATGGCCAAGAATGCAACTTTTAATTGAGTAGTATACTAACTGGGCAGTAAAACGGCAGTTTTCAGGCTTTTGGGGTTCTGAAGAACACAAAGAAGGTGATTCCCTGGTTTCTGTCCATATTCTCCGGCTGGTCATTAATAGGAATCTTTGACCTTTAAAAAAAAGAAGCTCAAAGCATGTAAAGAGTGTTGACAGGTTGACTTTGGAAAGTCATGCCAAAACTATTCATATCTAAATAATCTTTGGGTGTGACTGGGTCAATATTTAGACAACGGCCTCAAACCGCATGATGTCATGCCTGAAATGTTTTTTTAATCTTCAAATTAGTAACTCTGCCAATATTTGATAATATTTGATAAGTATTACTGATATATGGGTTTGCTTATTATGATTTAATGGCTTGTTTGTTTGTTTGTTTGTTTGCTGAGGCGTGCCGTGTCTTCCGTGAGAGACGCCCAGTTGTCTCCGCCCTTGAGCTCTGCCTTATCTTGTTTAAAATAGAAAAATGTCTAAATTAGCTTTGGGAAAAGTAAAATAAATAATGCATTTTTACTGTGAACAAATATCTACTCATATGTTTGAACAGTGTCTTATATATATATATATATATATATATATAGAGAGAGAGAGAGAGAGAGAGAGAGAGAGAGAGAGAGAGAGAGAGAGAGAGGATTTGATTTCGACATCTTTTTATATGTTTAAAAATGGCAGCCAGGCTGGTCATCTCCCTTGATCTCGGTTGAGTATCCTTTTAGTAGAAATCTTAATGTAAAATTAATTAGATGGCCGCTTTTAATCTCCGGTACCATTTTGTGCTCTTCTTCTCTACCGGCCCATCTACCTTTGTCCTTAGTATTATTTTACTCTTTTTCATATAAGGGGCTGCTGGGTAATTTCTGGTTGTGTCACCTATTTGGCATTAAGAACATAAGAACATAAGAAGAGCCATGCTGAATCGGGCCTCAGCCCATCTAGTCCAGCATTCTGTATCACACAGTGGCCCACCAGTTGTACACGGGGATCTCGAGCAGAAGGGAGGGCAAAACCCTGACCTGCTCCCGACCCCCCACAACCAGTACCCAGGGACATCCTGCCTACCTCAACCAACTCCGAGGTGGCACTTGAATGTCCTTTTCAGTAACTACCGATACACTTGGTATCCATGATTCTGTCTAATCCTGCCTTGAAGTTGTTCAGGCTGACAGCTGTCACAACCTCTTCTGGAAGTGAGTTCCATAACCCAATGACCCTCTGGGTGAAGAAATATTTCCCTTTATTAGTCCTAACTTTCCTACCTTGGAGCTTCAGGGAGTGCCCCCTAGTCCTAGTGTTTTGTGACAAAGAAAATATTTTTTCTCTATTCACCTTTTCTATCCCATGCATGATTTTATACACTTCGATCAAGTCACCTCTTAAACGCCGTCTTTCAAGGCTGAAAAGACCAAGGCGTTGCAACCGGGTTTCATAAGGGAGCCGCTCCATCCCTTGAATCATTCTTGTTGCCCTTTTCTGTACCTTTTCCAGTTCCGTTATATCCTTCTTGAGGTGCGGAGACCAGAATTGTACACAGTACTCCAAATGTGGCCTCACCATAGATTTGTAGAGAGGTAATACAACATTTGCTGCCCTATTTTCGATTCCCTTCCTGATCATGCCAAGCATAGAATTTGCTTTTTTCACTGCTGCTGCGCACTGGGTTGACATCTTCATTGAGCTGTCCACCAAAACCCCAAGATCCCTTTCCTGGTTTGTCTCGGAAAGCTTTGACCCCATCAATTGGTAGGTGTAGTTGGGGTTCTTTGCCCCGATGTGCATGACTTTACACTTGTTTAGGTTAAAATGCATTTGCCACTTTGTTGCCCATTCACTCAATTTCGAGAGATCTTTCTGGAGCTCTTTACAATCAGTTTCATTTTTAACTGCTTTGAGCAGGTTTGAATGATATGAGGTCTCTTCTGGTAGACATTGACCGTAGGCTTCCCCTGGAGGACCTTGAGATTCCTAGAAAGTCCATATTAATCAAAACTGTGAATAATCAAATCTGCAAAGTTAAATCTGTGAATGTGGAAGGCCAACGGTGTTTTCTTTCGTTTCCGGGTACTCACCGGAGAGCCAGAATACTTATGAGAGACGGATGGGCCTCGCCCCCACTCGCTCAACCTGAAAACCCACTGGGTCTGTTCAAGAGCTTTTGAAGAATGCTTTTAAGGAAACTCGGTACTTTCTCTGCTTCTGTTTTGATTTGACCATTTCTGTGCCATCTCAGTTCCCCAAGCATAAAAAAGGAAAAGAAAGCATGGCTTTGGGGGAAGGAGAAGGCCCAACGAGCAGCAGAGGGGGCCACGGAGACCTTGTGGGGCCCCTTCGCAAAAGGGGACACATGGGGCACACCATTCCCAATAAGGTGATGAACATTACTACAGGTCTTGTGGTACTTGGCAGGAGGAAGCCCCGCCAGCTTTCTATTTGTATTTCTTACATTGGGTTAGTATCATGTAGTGGTTTCGGTATTGGATTGGGACCCCGGAGATGACGGCCCGGTTGAAGAAATCCTGCTCCAAAGACTCTGTGATAGGGCCATCATAGGCTGGAGAAGTTCTGAAGGCATACCGTGGCTGAGACAAGGGATGAATGGTCAAGTCCCTGATCCTTCCAGAATTTATCCTTGTCCTTGAGGGCAGACTGGGTGCCCCCCCCCCCCCGACTGTCCCCCGGCCAATCCTCTGACTTCCCAAGACAAGGATCGGCCTTGGCACGAAGGACAAAGAGGCAGAGTAAGCGAGGGAGAAAGTCATTCCAGGTTAGTTTCAGCTTAAAGGGCACCGGCCTCATCTTGAGATGGGACCACGGCATTCAAACAAGGTCGCTGTGTTAATTACCTTTAACTTTCTCTCATTACAGTGTTCCCTCACTTATGGCTGGGCTCGGGCCCCAGGGCCTCCCGCAATAAGTGAAAAACCGCCACATAGGGACACTCTGTTTATTTTAATATTTACACATTATTTTAGTGGTTGCACACTATTTTAAGTCTTTGTAAACTTAAAATAAAGTGAAGGAAAGGAAGGAAGGAAGGAAGGAAGGAAGGAAGGAAGGAATGAGAGGCCCTTCAAGGCTGGAGGGAGAGGGGGGGGGACTGGGGAGGAGGAGGGAAAGCGCCTCGGAGAGCGGTGGCGGAGGCAGCAAAACGCCACAAAATAGCAAAAATACCATGATATATATTTTAAATTAATATTTTTTAAAATCCGCGAAACACCGAGTCCGCAATAAGCGAACTGCGAAGTATCAAGGGGACGCTGCATTGAACAGAATGGTCCAGTCCCCCCCCCCCCAGCCTTTGCCACCTGAGGATTCCAGTCTAAGTAAGAAAAAGGAGGCCACGTTTTCCTCACAATCTCTGTTTTAAGGCTTTTCTTCATTATTCATATTCCACTGGGAGGCTTTTCTTCTTTATTAATAATTTTCCCTTGACGCTTTCTGTCGCTTCCAGTTGCTTCCGTGTTGACTTGGTTGAAATGCAGTCGTGACGTGCAAGTGTTTCTATTAATTTTCAGGATTTGTTCCTGTTTCCAAGTGACTCCGAGTTGGCACAAGCGCTCTTTCTTTGGAACAATATCAGCTGAATAATCGGAAAAGAGGAGCACGTAAAAGGGCCCGCGTGGCTTCCACAAATCGCTACACAAAGCTGGTTGAAGTCATAGCGGGTGGGAGAAATTGTCCCTATGCCGTCACACCAGGTCTGTTTAAAACTAAAACTGGCAGATGTGTTGTCCTTTCTACCTGGTGGACTGCAGAGCGCTTGCTGAAAAGGCTAGGTGGTCTGGCAACCCAAAAAACATTCCAAATTAAAGTTGAAAATCAAACAGTTTATTCAGTAACAAAGGCTTTGCAGGACTTGGCACAGCTTAATGGTTGCAAAAAAACCAGACTGGAAATGCCTTGGGTTGTTACTCAAAAGATTCCTACTGCTTCCCTTTGGATGGCAGGAAACCCGATATTTCCCACCCTGGTCCTAGGTGTTTGGTTGAAGGAACCACTTCTTCTCCCCTCTAAACCTAAGACCAGTCCAAAGGTGACCTGAAGCTGGGCTGGTAACCAGATGTCTATCCTATACAGCATGCAGAGCCAGTCTCTGCAAGGTACCATAAACCTATCTGGCTCCAGCAGTCCCCCAGCTATTGGTCAAGCAAGTAGCAATCAGCGCTCAGCAAGCAGGTCAGCACGCAGGTTAGCACGCAGTACTTACGGTGACCCTTTCGGAGCCAATCCTGGCTGGCCAAAAACACATCTGAATTCCTTCCCTCTCTGGAAGGAACTGCAGCACTTTCCAAAATGGAGGCCAATCCCCAGGAAGAAACAGGGGCGGACACCAACTAAAAAGATACATTTGCAGAGCTTTAGGCGGCAAATTCTGCACCAGGCTGCAACCCTGCTAATAATTAACAGGCAGGGTGCCAGTGTGCCTGGAACAGTCCCAGGGGAAAATGCACCTGCAGGACAGCATTCTACCACCTACGGTTTGCTAAGCGCCTGGCTCCCTAACTCTCCCAACGCGACCTTGCTACGGTGATCCAAGCCACGGTCATCTCGAGGCTCGATTACTGTAATGCGCTCTACATTGGCCTTCCCTTGTCGATGATCCGGAAGCTTAAGCTAGTGCAGCACGCCGCAGCACGCCTCCTCCTGGGTGCTGCAAGATCTGACCGCGCGACCCCACTCTTGCGCGAGCTGCACTGGCTCCCGATTGAATTCCGGGTCCTCTTCAAGGTGTTAGTTCTCACCTTTAAGGCCATCTATGGTTTGGGGCCAGTGTACCTGAGGGAGCGACTTACCCCTTATGTGCCCGCGAGATCACTGCGCTCTGAGGAGCTTAACCTCCTTGAGGTGCCTTCCCTTGGAACCTGCAGACTGGCCACTACACGGCGGAGGGCATTCTCTGTAGCTGCCCCAAGTCTCTGGAACGGCCTCCCGGAGGAGATCCGCGCCATCTGCGCTCTTCTGCCCTTCCGCAAGGCCTTGAAGACTTGGCTCTTTAGGAAGGCGTTTGGCCCTTAACTCAACCACACTGTGTGCCATGCCGCCTATTCCCCCAGATTCTTATCTCGTCCCCCAGCCTTTGCTGAGGGCTAGTGTTTTTAATATGTTTTAACTGCTTTGATGTTTAATGTGTTTTAACTGTTTAATCTGTTTTATTACTCACGGTGTTTATGCTTCTTCTGTAAACCGCTCTGAGCTCCGGAGTGAGCGGTATACTAAATCGAAGTTAATAAATAAAATAATAAATAAAAGGAAAAATGCTGCCTTTTAAAACAAAACTATGGGGCAATGCACATGAAACGTCTGGAGGACGGAACAGTCCCTGCGAAATACAGTAAACATCTCCTTGAAATAAAGAATTACAGAGCATTGCATGGACGGAGCCTCTGAAGCCCCATGGGAAAATATGTGCCTAGGGAGGAAAACCTGGGCCTGGGTGCACGCAGAGGGCGGGGGCTGCGGGGGGGGGGCATAGCTTTGGGTTACATAGAGATAGCTTTTCCTAAAATGCTATTATACACAACTGAGCTGAGCAGCGCCTTCAGTTCTGCTTGCTTGTTAAACGACCACTTAAAACAACGGCCGCGTTCCCTTCAGTCTCAGAAATACAACCCATAGTTTTTTAAAGAGTTGGCCTTGAATGGAGAGGGGAAAAGGGGGGCTTTCAGGGTGGAAACTGGAAATAGAAATAGCCAATAGGGCTCACCATGTGTGTCAGGAAGATAAGTTTGATTGGCTGGGATGGATCGGGATGAGGAAGGGGGGGGGGAGATAGATAGATAGAGAGAGAGAGAGAGAGAGATTATTCCTGGGTGGTCATGTCACGTACTCACAAGACCACCATCATCATGGGTTGAGTAGATCTACTTCTGATTGTCTTCCAGAAGTGGATTTTTGGCAGTGGATCTGCAAATGACAACAAAGACCGACCTGGAACCGCATTGAGGACATGCTGTACATTTCCAGACGGAAGGTGATCACAACAAGGTTTTGCTTGACCAGCCTTCCTCTGGGCACTTTCCTTCCTTTTGCCCCTTCAACATCCAGAGCACCCTTGTTAGCAGCTGACCTCCAGTTACGGCCCTCGGGTGCCAAGGCCTCCCCGTTCTTGGTGTGTGAGTGTACCTCATTTAAAAGGCTAACTTTAAGCCCACCTTCCAATCCCTACAGCTCTACATCATGACATTCAGACCACGTGGCCAGTCCAGCGAAGTTGGTGATGAAGAACCACCTTTCCAGTGTTGGCGGTCTTTGCTTCTTCCAGAATATCGACGTTTTCCCGCCTGCCTCCCCAAGGAATTTTTCAGGATTTTAAAGACCCGACAGTGGTTTTAGGAGGCCACCCGTTCTCTGCAAAAGAAAGACCCAAGTTCAATCAGTGATGACCAGTATTGCGCTTCCAAAAGTGTGTCTGGTGGGAACGAGAGGCGTCTTCTTTCCACGCACCTTTCCCCAGAGATCCTCTCACAGTACACATTATACTGTAAACATTGAAATCTGAAGAAACAGTGACTTTATCTAAAGTTAATTTAAGCAGTTGATCAGTTACACTGGGATTTCTGTCAAAATATTTACATACATTCATGTATGGGCTGCGAGGACACAATTTTTCATTGATCCAGTCCTCTCGTTTCCAGTTGAAAGTACACAACTTTTGGAGCTTTGTTGTCCTTCGTGACACCTGGGGTGACTCGGGGGGGGACGGGGGGACGGGGACGACTCACTCGCTATAAGGCCAATTTATACGTCCTTGTTGTGGATTTTGTGGTGTGATCATATGTTTAAAAGATACTTTGACTTCTTTGCCAACGAATGTTCTGTTGTGTGTACTGTGTGTGCTTTACATGCGTGTTTTGAAGGATGCCTGGGCTACCATCGGTATTTTTATTTATTTATTTATTTATTTATTTATTATTTGCTCTTATATTCCGCTCCTCCCTGCAGGCTCGGGGCGGGTCACAGCATGTTCTTTGTACAAATTACTACCACTTGTTACGCAGCGAACGTTGGCGACTCTGGCTGGTTTGTGCAAGTCCTGGGGTCAATTCAAGACCATGCCTGGTGTAGTTTTTGCTCAGTGGGCTTTCTAGCTCACGCTCTGCCCCGCAGTGGCCGTTGCTCTTTCTGGTATGTCATCCAGTGAGCATTTTTACTCCTTCCTCCCACTCCGGCTTTCAAAAGCGTATTTCTCTGCTCTATTATAACGCCTAAGGCTGCCTCTAGGACCCCACGGGAGGTGGGATTTGTTGCAAGCCTTGCATCTTGGGTCACAACGCTTCTCCTCATAGAATCCTATTAGTTATATAAGTGGGATGAGTAATGCATACTACTTGCTTTTGTTGCCTGTACAATATAAATTGAGTAGTGTTGTTGCCAATGCTGATCAGGATGCCTTCTCACATGTGTGAAACACCAAGGCACCTGAGAGAGCAGAGTGAGTCTTCCAAAGCCTCAAGAGCGCATGCTACGAACACCATTTTCTCAGTCCCTTTCTGAAGGTGCGACAGGATCCCTTTTCGATCCCTAGATGGGGGAAACTATCCTGAACATGAGAAATATGGTGAGGCCAAGCAAAACCCTCTTTGCATGCATCTGCTGCAACTACGGGAAGTTGTGGCGAGTGCCCTTCCTCTGCATTGAAATGGGACGATATCTGTCTTTAATTAGACTTTCCACATAAAGGGAAATCAAAACATTTTTCTTGCAACAAAAACACATCTCGGGGTTGCCAAGATTTGAGGAAAGCATTTACAAGGCACTGTCATGATTGGAGCAAGCTGTCGTTTCAAAATTCAGCCTGACCATGTAAAGGTTAAATGTTTGTTGCTCAAACACGGAGAATACGCATTGGAATAATACATGCATGGTTTCTTGAGATTTTCCAGCTGTCTTGTGATACCGCATGTGTATTTTGCTTTGTTTATACATTATCAAAAAGCAAATTCCTTCGGGGGGGAAGCTGGAAAGAAAGACACCCCCCCAACTCAAATCCAAGAGGAAAGAGAGACCAGGGGGCAATGTTTCATCGTCATCGCGCCTGTTCAGCCCAGGTGCGTTGTTGCGGCCACGCTGCTTATGGTTTAAGTCGAGGGAACGATGCTTCGTTTCAGAATATATTATGCAAACATAGTTAACTTCTTTGCCGGCAGCACTTTCTAATCTTGGGAGGCTTTGTTTGACAAGTCAAATAAATTTCCCATGTTTATTGTGAACGGCCAGGAGGAAATAATGTTTTTTATGGACAGGAACTCTGGAATCAGATACGGTCTCCTTGAAGGGCTTCTTTGTGAGTTCAGACGCAAGGAAGCAGGAATTGGTGCTCCAACCTGGAGGTTTATGGCTTGTTTACGTCGGCCGGACCGTTGTGCTTCAACGCCTTCTGATTAAATGAACTGACAACAGGTAAAGGTTGAACGACATACAGTCGCAATCACAGCGTTGCGCTTTCGGCTGGGAAGGAAGTGGGACTCAACGCTGGATCTTAGATGCAATTCCGTCTTTCTTTGGTTCAGCTTTGGAATAAGTAGCATATCAAGTAACGTCGTGTGTTGATGAACCTGTCTCGCAACTGAGGTTGTATGAAGCAGGATTCTTCAACACGGAAATAGTCAACTAATCAAAGTCACTGACATCTTGCTGAAGCAAACCCTTGTGACGGCATGCGCGTAAATGGCCCCTTTCACGAACATTCACGGGTCATCCAAACAACCTCACCTTACTCTTTCTTCGTAGTATTTGGCAGGTCCTTTCTCTGAGGCACAATAAGTCAAGGCACAAAGGGGAAAAGGATAGTAGTCGGGGAGGGGATTAAGTCCAGCCGACGCTAGGCGATGATTGTGGAAGGCTTTCATGGCCAGAATCACTGGGTTGTTGTAGGTTTTTTGGGCTGTATGGCCATGTTCTAGAAGCATTCTCTCCTGACGTTTCACCTGCATCTATGGCAAGCATCCTCAGAGGTTGCCACACAAACAGCTTCTGGGGTTGCCTGCCGTAGATGACCTCACAACCTCTGAGGATGCCTGCCGTAGATGCAGGCAAAACGTCAGGAGAGAATGCTTCTAGATCATGGCCATACAGCCCAAAAAACCTACAACAACCCAGATGCTGGACTCTTTCAGGTGCCAGAGCAATGGCAGATGGCATATGAAAGGGACGAAGGCGCAATGGAGGTGTCCCTCGTAGCCCTTCTCTCCCGAAGAGGCCAGTAGTGCAACGGGTGCTGCGTAGAGGGGAGATGTTTTCCTCCCGTCAGCAAAGAGCTTTGGTATATCCCCCTAGGAACTCCTCCACTGCCTTCCTTTGACTGCAGGATTGAGTCATCACAAGGCTACCTCCTGGCGACGCGTAAATCTGTTGGCCCTGAGCTTGCCCGTACTCTGCCCCCCCATATCACCTCATCCCCCCCCCTCGTTCCCTTCTCTGTTGCTGTTACTTTTTTATCTTGTTGTCAGAGCTGGAAACCCGTGGCCTTGGGGAGGCCAGCGGGGACCGCAGCTTGACATAGACAAAACAAAGAATGACTGGGCAACTATGGATGATACAGCATGCCTCTTATGTTGCAAGTGGATAATAGATTGTGATGCCTTCTGCCAGCAATGGCTGCTTCAGTAACTTGTTGAAAACCAGAAGTTCTAGTTTCCCTTAAGAGCAACTGCCTGTTTTGAATGATGCAACCCTGGGAAGGATTGCGAGTTCATGGAGATGACGTAATCTCCGTGAGGACTGCTGAGTCAGAGGGGATATGATGCAACTCTGTGAGGACTGCTGAGTCAGAGGGGATATGATGCAACTCTGTGAGGACTGCTGAGTCAGAGGGGATATGATGCAACTCTGTGAGGACTGCTGAGTCAGAGGAGATATGATGCAACTCTGTGAGGACTGCTGAGTCAGAGGGGATATGATGCAACTCCGTGAGGACTGCTGAGTCAGAGGGGATATGATGCAACTCTGTGAGGACTGCTGAGTCAGAGGGGATATGATGCAACTCTGTGAGGACTGCTGAGTCAGAGGGGATATGATGCAACTCTGTGAGGACTGCTGAGTCAGAGGAGATATGATGCAACTCTGTGAGGACTGCTGAGTCAGAGGGGATATGATGCAACTCTGTGAGGACTGCTGAGTCAGAGGGGATATGATGCAACTCTGTGAGGACTGCTGAGTCAGAGGGGATATGATGCAACTCTGTGAGAACTGCTGAGTCAGAGGGGATATGATGCAACTCTGTGAGGACTGCTGAGTCAGAGGGGATATGATGCAACTCTGTGAGGACTGCTGAGTCAGAGGGGATATGATGCAACTCTGTGAGGACTGCTGAGTCAGAGGGGATATGATGCAACTCTGTGAGGACTGCTGAGTCAGAGGGGATATGATGCAACCCTCCTGGACATTGCTGGCGGAGGGGGAGGGGTTGTTTGTATATAAGCGGTGTGTGGGTGATGGGAAGTTGCTTTTGACTTCAAAGGTGCTGATCCTTTAATAAAGCTTGTTGGACCTACCGGAGGATTCTGCGTGATTCTTCAAGGAATTAAAGTGGCCTCACACTTGTTGTTGTCTGTTTTATGCCAAACTTTGTAAACCGCTCAGAGCCTTCGGGGCGCGGCGGTCTAGAAGTATGAAGACATAAATAAATAAATATAAATAAAAATGGGGACCTGTAGGGAGAGCCGTCGGAAGATCCCCCATCCCCCGCTTTCTACCTGGCTTTCCAAAGTGGAAAAATATTACTAAAGAAATGCTCATGTTTATCCTGAAAGAACACTTCTGGAGGAACTTCTGCGTTTTCCAGCGCAATACTATGTTCAACTTTAGTAGGTAGAGGCTGATGATAGAGTCACATTGGAGAGCCCAGAGATTCCCAGGGAACGGTTCTCTGGGTGAGAGTTCGGCCATAGAGTCACGCAGGAGGTTCGGAAGATTCCTAGAGAAAACCTACTGATAAAACCCACGAATAACGCCATCGGCAAGAGTTAAACCTGGAAATGGGAAGGGCTGGTGGCCACGCTTTGCCTTGCCGTGTGTTCAATGACCAGAGGCCTGTTGCCTGGAACTGGGCTCCATTGCTCATTTGTCTTCCTATTAACTAAATGGTTCCTTACCAAAAGATCGGATCAAATGAGCCAAAGTTCCGTGACTATGGGCTGCGCTGCTGCTGCTGCTGCTGTGTTCGGTCCAGTTTCTTCCCTCTTGCCTTCTCTCCTACCTTTGGCCGGCTCTTATCTGGGGACGGTAACGCATCAACAACCTTGCTCTAGCAGGCGTGCTGAGGCGCAATGGAGGAAAAGATGGAGCAGTCCCGCCTTCCCACCCCATCTCCCAAAACCTGTCCACTCAAAACCTCAGCCTTCCCCGACCCATTTTTCCATGGTTATCCGACTCCGTGCGCCTTGTTGAAGTCAGACGATTGGGGATAGTATCCAGAAAGTGGTTCCCAACCTTCCTCGTGCCGGGACCCCTCGATACAGTTCCTCATGTTGGGTGACCCACAACCATAAAACTATTTTCATTGCTGCTTCATCACTTTAATTTTGCTGCAACTGTTATGAATTGTCATGTTAATATCTGATGTGCAGGATGTATTTCCATGCACTGGACCAAATTTGGCACAAATGCCCGATGTGCCCAAATCTGAATACTGTTGGGGTTGCCGGGGGGGGGGGGTGTTGATTTTGTCATTTGGGAGTTGTAGTTGCTGGGATTTAGAGTCCATCAAAGAACATTATG
The DNA here is from genome assembly GCA_030556195.1 of Anolis apletophallus. Classification (NCBI taxonomy): domain Eukaryota; kingdom Metazoa; phylum Chordata; class Lepidosauria; order Squamata; family Anolidae; genus Anolis; species Anolis apletophallus. The sequence continues at coordinate 204,934,437 of JARBWK010000003.1, forward strand.
AACTCCACCAGTGATGGAATTGAAGCAAACTCGGCACACAGAAGTCCCACGGCCAACAGAAAACACTGGGAGGGTTTGGTGGGTAGTTTCAGAGTTGTAGTTCACGTAAATCCAGAGAGCACCGTGGACTCAAACAATGATGGATCTGGACCAAACTTGTCACGAATACTCAATATGCCCAAATGTGAACACTGGTGGAGTATGGGGAAATAGACCTTGACACCTGGGATTTATAGTCCACCTACAATCAAAGAGCATTCTGAACCCCACCAATGACAGAATTGGGCCAAACTTCCCACACAGATCCCCCCATGGCCAGCAGACAATCCTTTGTTTTCTGATGGTCTTTGGTGACCTTTCTGACACTTCCCCGTGACCCCCCCCCCCCGGGGTCCTGACTCCCAGGTTGAGAAATGCTGCTCTAGGATTGCAGCAGATCTCTATGCCCGGCACGGCAGTTTCCCTCTTTCCTGCCGAATGAGGCCGCAGGTCTTTGCCTTCTCGAACTCGTGTTTTAACTTTCTGAAAGAAAAAGAACTTAAAGAAGTGAAACCTTTCCCTTGACCATTCAGTTACTGAAATTAACCCTAAATTGCTACATCAGATTGGTCCTGTCCCTCAATCCCGGTCTCCGCGGGAAGACAACGAAACAACCAAGGCACCATTTTGTGTGACTGGCATTTTCTCAACTTGGTTTTGGAGAAGAAGCGTTAGACGGCGACAGCGAAGCCCCGTCTCCACGTCCCTGGCGCTTTCAATATAAATGCTTCATTCGGAATAACTCTAGTTTGGTCGTAATACGAGCATGAACGTGAGCTCATGCACATGGACATATGTGTGATTTGCCATTATGTAATAAACAACCATGAGCTTCCAAATACTTATGCTCCTGTTTAAAATTATCTCCAATAACTCAAGTCGCTTGGCCTGTAATCTGTATTTGATTAAGCTACTAAAATGGAACTGATGCAATTGAACCCCATGGAACGCAGTGTCGGGGTCGGGGTTGGAAAAAGCCCCCCAATCATGTTTTTGGAAAGTCCCTTTAAAAGAGGATTGGCAGCGAGGAACCTGGCACGAGCCCAATTTTCCATCCTTTCTCCTGAACCGCGGCCAAATTCCTTTGGGAAACCATCATGTGTTGTGAAGAGAAAGAGTGGCGTTCCGGAGAGTTCCGTGACTGCTAATTAGAAACTAAACATCTGCAACTATGTCACAGTTAATTGCACCTGAAAAGAAACACTTGAGCCCAAGAATGTTCTCAGTTTCAATAAAACACGACGTGGCACAAACACGGGGGCATTCGTGACACATTGTTTTGCGTTACGTTGTGGTGGAGGGTTCTCCTTCATTTAGGTTACTCCAGCTACTAATCTCCTTACTTACTTACCTCTATGGAAAAGCCATAAAGGTTTTTGCAGCTATATATACACAATTCAGTTGGGATAAAGTAGTTAGGAGGATTATATCCATGTGCCAAGTTGGATATCCTAATATAGTAGACTCTCAGTTAACCGGCACCCATAGGGATTGGTAGGTGCTGGATAAACGTAGTTACTTGTGCTTGAGAGTTGCTATTTAAAATAGCCGTAACTTGTGCTTAGCCCATATTGTACCATACCATAAGCTCTGCATTGACTAGGTGTTAATTCTGAAATAATTAAAATCAAATAAAGATAAAAGACAGGCTATGCTTCACAAGGGGACGCCAATCAGTTAAAACAGTGGCTCCCCACCTGTGGTCCGTGGGCCACCAGTGGCCTGCAAGAATGAAGATGTGGTCCGCGGCCTCACCATCACCACACCATTGCCTCGAAACCTTGTAGCCATGAGAGAGACCTGTCTCGCGAAACCTTCACATAGTCCCGAGGCAATGGGGGTGTCGGGAGGGAGGAGTCTGGCTGCCCACAAAAGATTACTACCACCACATCAGTTCTATAGTATTATTAAATATGGTTTTTTGTGGGCGAGCAGGTGGCGACTACTGGGTGGCGTATGTCCTGCATCAGAAACTAGAGCGGATGTGGTCTGTCTAATGCAATATTCTGAATCGGCATCCCAAATAACCAGGCCAAATCTAAACTTGACCAAAAACCGATTTGTTACCCTTTTGGTATTCCAAGATGGCGTCGAGGCAACAGTCCCTGTAAGGTAGACTGAGCCACCGCCTCAGATACTTGGATAAATCTGGACTCTTCTCACCAATCTGGCCAGATTTGGCTTACTGAAGGCTCCAAGAGGCCACCAAGCCATTTCTGTGTCATGGATGACCTCCTAATCAAACGATCCGTGGTGGATTCCGAGAGGCTCGGCAGGAGAACGGGCAACCTAGATGGTGGAGCCCGGCCACAGCTGAGGCTGCGAGAAGACCCCTTCGATCGCCACAAGATGTATCGGGACACTAGGCTTCTGGACTGTCTAGCTGCCGAATATGCCATCCTCGCGGAGAGGCTTGGGCGCCTTGGCAAGCTATTGACTCTCCTAAGAATAGCCCGGTCCTACCCAGAGAATGAAGGTCTCGACTGGGATCTTTTGTGGGACTTTCTAAGGAAACCAGAAGAATCGAACTCGGGGGATCATCCCCTCGAAGGTCCTCTCTCATCTAGCAGTCCCCCCCCCCTGCCTGCCGAGCCTCCCCCAGGAAAGGATGCGCCCTTACCCGGTCAGCACTGGCGGAGCCTCGATGGATCGGGGACGGGTGCGCGGCCGTCACTGGCGACTGGGCCTTGGGCTGTTCCTTCAGACGGGGTGAGTGACCGGAGCTGTCTCTTCGGGGGCTGCTGCTCCCTGGGCCAGGGCCTGGCCTGCCCCTGGACGGAGCGGCACGGCCCGGCTGTTTCTGGTCCCAGAATTGACTCCGAGGCCTCTCCCATGGACTCTGCTGCCGCTGAGGGGGCCTCTGGTGGAGAGCTTGGCATGCAGCACCCTCCACCTGGGAACGAGGCCCACCATTGCCGCCACCGATGCCTGGCCCTCGCGGAGGGGGAGGCCTGGAGGGAGATGTTGGAGGCTGGAGCGTAGACTGGAGAACATGGCGGATGACCTTGGGGTCACTCCTGACCATGCTGTCCTGTTGAGCTCCCCACACAGGCGCAGAGGGAGCCGCAGAAGGAAGCGCAGGATGACCCTGCAACTATCGCGAGAGCCAGTTGAGGGCGGCACCCTCAGCTTTGTTCCGCTTCCGGAGCAGAGATCTGTTCAATTCCCCCCCTGCTCCAGCAGGGGGTGATGGCGTCTTCCGATACTGCTACGGCCCCTGAGGCTCGGCCAAGGGTCTGCCCACCTGCAGCTGACCGGCCGAGGCCTATGCCAACGAAAAAGCGGAGAAAGTTCCGCACCAGGACCTTTTGGAGCATTAGTTCCAGGAGCTGGGAGCACTCTCCGGCGAGTCCCTGGAAACAGGGCAATGCAGCAGGCAAGAGGCTTACTCCTAAGTCACTGGGCCCGGAGGGTAGAGTCGCTTCCCCTCCCCCTGGTTTAGAGACTCTCCGTGACTTTCTGGGGGCGCCACCGCTCCCTTCTTCTGACTGTGCGACAGATATGACTAGTATTGGCAAACCACGAGAGACATATGCACATTCAATCCTCTCTGAGTGGATACATTCCCAAGAATACTACTCAGTGGCATTAATCAATACAATGAGTGATAAAAAGGCATGGGTCAATCACCATTATGTGCATATATTGTGTGAATAACAGATTCAGTAATAGCAAACTTCCAGCATTTATATACATCAAAGGTTGGGAACCACTGACCTAAAACAAGGGTGGGGTACCTTCAAGAATCTGGGGGCCAATTTTATCCTTCGACAGTTTCCCCATATATAAATTACGGTATATGTTTTGAAAAAACTCTGCGTATAAGTGAGGCCCAACATCCTTGCTCTTCCTTGACTCTTCCATCTCGCCTCCAATGCACCGCTCGCGTGAACTGGCTTCCCGGGCCCTTGTTCCCGCTACTATGAGGAATATCCTGGATTCCCAAATGATGATGGAAGCCCAGGTTGCCTCCACTGGTAGTAAAAGGACCTTCTTTCACCTACGCCAAGCCAGGCAGTTGGCGCCTTATTTACCCACAGAGGCGCTGGCTACGGTAATCCATGCCACGGTTACATCAGGGCTGGATTACTGCAATGCTTTGTATGTGGGCTTACCTTGAGCAGCAATTCGCAAGATCCAAATTGTGCAAAATGCAGCCGCTCGACTCCTCACAAGAACACCAATGAGGCGACATATATCGTCGTCCCTACAGCGCTTGCATTGGCTGCCGGTTGAACACGGAGTCCTCTCTAAGACCCTGGCCCTGGCATTCAAGGCCCTCCGAGGCCAGGGTCCTTCATACCTAAGAGACCGTTCGACGCCACTCCACCAGCAGAGGCTGCCACGGTCAGCTCATGAGAACCTTCTCTATGATGTCCCTGGCCCTAGAGAGGTCCCTTTGGAGTGGGATTAAAATAAAGCAGGTGGGAATGGGCTTCGGGGGTTCTTTGGGGTGATACTGAGAGCAAACAAAATGGAGTCGAAGGAAGTGGGTTGGGTGAGTCTCTCTATGGTAGAGAGGCAACGGGTAACGAGGGCATCGCCGCCGTTGTACGAGCAAGTATTCGGGAAAGGATGGGACCGGAGGAGGGTGCCTTAGTTTCCCACAAGGGTTTTGTGACGTAGCTGAGCTTCACAAACAATTATTCTGCTTAGAAATAAATTGCAAACGACGAAATGTTTGGCCTCGGCCATTGACCAAATGTGAGCGCGCGGGGGCTTTTTAAAAATTGCCAAACAGAACAAAGGCTGCTCTGGTACTTAAGCTTTGCTCAGCCTCATACCGCAACAATTAATGAGGAGAACATATTTAATTATGGCTCCTCTTTTAATGAGCTCATTAAAACAAATACCTCCATTAGTGGTAATTGAAAACAGCAAATGGGTTGTTTTCTCTTCCAGGGCGGTGGTGGGAGTTCAGTAATTAATTTGGGGGGGTATTCTGAAAGGTAACAATAGGCAAGGGGTGAAAAGATTTGGGGGGGGGCAGTCGAATTAACTCGTTCTCTTGCATTAGATTTTCTAAAATAACAACGTATCACGTGTTTTGATGGATGCTCCACAAGCCTAACCAACACTGTTATCATCTTCAGTGCTGACGAGATGCTTCCGTGCGCGATCCATGCCACTGTCGCTGGCTTAACAACCAGTTTTTTCCATTACTTTGGCCAAAGCTACATAACATGCCAATTGGACTTTGGCCAGTTTGGTTCTCTAAAGGACTCTTTATGGCTCCCTGGGCCAGCTCTCGGGCCTCCTGGACGGCACCCCGGACGCTCCCTGTGGAGGGACAACACTTGGGCTTCCTCATCACAAACGACTGCTCGTTGGAATCGGGGGAAGTCGCTGCGCATCCAAAATCCCCTAAAATGTAGTCGCCTTCGGGCTGAGAGGCGGTCTAGAAGCAAAGTAAATAAATAAATAAATAAATAAATGTAAGCGCTGCTGTTACTTTTGGGCTCCTTATTTGACAAGCCTGTTTCGGTTCTTGGGGTCTTCCTGTGGCGTGAGCGCACCGCTCTGGCCCCCACGGCCGTTGGGCCAAGTGTTTCAGGGGGGCGGTTAATAGAAAGCTCACATAGATATGCTCGCTATAAAAACGAATAGTTGAAACGGAAGTTGCTTTGATATTCAGTTACGAAAACAGAACCCATGGCCAGGTGCTTTTTCTAAAATGGTATTTTAAGGGAGTCGTTGTCGTTGTCATCGTCGTCATCATCATTGTTTTTGTATGTAGCACCATCACTTTATGTGGTGCTTTGCACGAAAAAGCGGTTCCCTGCCTTCCGGCTTATCGAGTGGAGAGACGCCCGGCCATGAAAGGGACGGAAGAGGGCAAGGGACGAAGCCCAACAGAAACGGCCTCTTCTGCCTCCGAGGTTTGGGCCGTGGCGGTTGGAACGAGGAGAGCGCTTTTTGCCTTCCCTGAGCCTAGGTGCGATGGAGCAGTGACGGCCTCGTCTCCCAACCTGTGGCCCATGCCCCACCAGTGGCCCCCAAGAACAAAAATATGGGGCATGTCCTGTATCGGAAACTAGAGCTGATGTGATCTATCCGATGAAATTTTCTGAATCAGTACTCCAAATAACCCATCTGAATCTAGAGTTGACCAAAAACCGATTTGTAACCCTTTTGGCACTAACGTTGGGGGCTGGAGGGGGTCCCTGGTCAAAAAAAGATCGGGAACCACGGCTCTCTTTTTGAGAAATGGCTAAAACTTTCAAACTATAATTTCAAAATACACATGTTGATGGGGATGTTATGCTTTTTTTCAAAGTCCAGAAAATTTGAGAATAATTGTTTGTTTGTTTGTTGGTGTGCTGTGGGTGACATTGAACGGGGCAGACGTCCGGTGGACCAAGGAAGAGAAGTGTGCGTTGCTCCTTGGGAAAGCAAGAATTTCGTTATAGGAACTAGTATGTACACTTTGTTGTTATATGTTTGTATGTTTTAATTGTTAATTGTTGTGATATATGGTTATTGTTTGGTTTGTTTTGCTCGTGTTTTGATTGGAGGGCAGAGACCGCCTTGTGTAAACCGGACCGAGAGGGTCGGAATAGAAATGTGATACATAAATAAATAAATAAATAAATCATATGCCTCCAAATTGTTTCTAACTTACGGTGAACTTACATCCACGGACACTTTGTAAGCAGCCTATGCACAGAAAAGGCAAACCTACCACCAGGGTGTTCTTGGCGAGATCCTTCAAAGAGTTGGCTGCCTTTGCCTTCTCCCACTGAGGCCGAGAGAGCGTGACTTGCTCAAGGGAACCCCGAGTGGGTTTCTGTTGCCAAGAGGGGATAGGAATCCAGGTCTCCAGGGCCTAGTCAGCACCCAAACCACCATGCCACACCTGTCCTGGGCCTACATTGCTGCATGCTAAAGATAGTTTTGGCCATGCGCTGAATGGGGACAGTGCTATTATTCTGTGGCTCAGAAATGAATTACCTGTTTGAAATATTTAGGAGAAATGGTATATTTTTACTAAGAAGGGTTGCGGCACGTTTTCTTGTTCATTTTAATCAATTTAAGATTAAATTGATCAATCTTAATTGTTTAAATTAAATTAACTTACATTAATGTAAAGAATAAACCTGCATTTGTTCTGAGCTACATCGTGTAATGAAGTGGACATGGTAAAAATGGGAGGGGAGGCCGTGCCCTGGAAGGGTTGTGTAGGAGACACACAACACCCGCCCCTTTCCTACATTAATGGTTTGTGGCGCCCTAGGCCACACTCTCTAAATGCCGCCCCTGGGGGGCGGGGGTGCTTGAGGGGGTGGAGCCTCTTGTGGGGCGGGGCCTCTTGCAGGGGCGGAGCTGGTGCAAGGGAGGAGCCGGGGAAGTCCTGCCCCTAGGGCGACTGACGTGGCTTCCCCCGCCGCCTCCTCGCTCGCACGGGCGAGCAAACCCACGTCAGTCGCCCTAGGAGCGGCGGGGCTTCCCCCCGGCTCCTTCTCCCTCGCGCGGGCGGGCGCCACTCCTTCCTTCACTGAAGGGAGGAGGGGCGGAACCGGCGCGAGAGAGAAGGAGCCGGGGGGAGTCCCACCCCTAGGGCGTCTGACGTGGCTTCCCCCGCCGCCGCATATCGCATATAATTTCTTTGCTGTGTTGGTAATGTAATTAAGAAAATATATTTGTGACAAAATTCTTCATAGTCCGAGGAAATGAAAAACTGCTGTTTCCAACACAAGGACAACCCGCGTGTGGTGGGGCCGCTCAACACGTAGAAGGCCGTACCTTCTGTGGATGTTCTCCATATAAGATGACATGTGCCAGCAGCACATAGCTGACAGAGCCGCGCCCTCTCTCTCTTTACGGCCTTGTTCCTTTGGAAGAGAAGTATTGCGGGTTATACATTGCGTCTCCTATTTGATTTGGCACCAGCAGATCCATGAAGGCTGATATTGTGATTCGGTGCCGCGGTCCCGGAAGATCAAAGCCACAAAACTCCTGCAATTAAATGTTTTTCTTCGTGGCGACTTCCTCGCAGCTGCTCCTCTCCCGGGTTCGGTTTTATGGGCCGAGATAAGGTTTCCTTTGAAGTTGGAAAAGAGGAATATGAGTCCCAGGCGGGGAGGGAGGCACTCGCCCAAACAACAATAACCATGGCCACGTAGTATACCCTTTGCCCTTGCGATTACCTTCTTAGTCCCGTGACCTTTATATCACCATCAGGTACACGTCCTAGGATCCCAAGCGGTTCAAGGGGCCGCCTTCTCAGCAGGTGATACCTCACCAAGGAATGGCCGGGAAGGGCCTCAAATGGACTATTTGCCCCACACGGTCATGCTAACAAGGAGAGAAACCCACGTTTTTTGAAAGTACGCCCCTATTAAAGCGAGTCCTCTCTCTGGCGGATGACGAGTTTCCGGGTCCAATTCAAAGTTTATTTTATGTTATTTATTTTATTTCCACCCGGCCCTCCTCCCTCAACGACAACAGGGAGACTCGGGGCGGCTCCACAAGGCAGCCGTGATGCTATACAAATAGGTTTGCATGCCAAGTATGTTTGCAAAATTCCTTTGGTTCACATATTGATTTAAATTGTTCATAGTTTCAGTCAATTCTTTTCATTTTTACAATAGGCAGAAAATTGACAAAGTACATGTTTGCTACAGGTGTCGATATGAAGCCATTTCTCTGTAACTATTATTATTATTATTATTATCTCACTGTTGTCTCTTAAACGAGGCTTAAAGTGGCTCGTTGTACTTTGGGCCCTTGATATTCACTTGGATGTGGTCCTCGGCCCCTTCTGGACACTCGTGCCCCATTGGATGTGGTCCCAGGGCCTCTTCTGGACACCCGTGCCCCATTGGATGTGGTCCCAGAGCCCCTTCTGGACACCAGTGCCCCATTGGATGTGGTCCCAGAGCCCCTTCTGGACACCCGTGCCCCATTGGATGTGGTCCCAGAGCCCCTTCTGGACACCCGTGCCCCATTGGATGTGGTCCCAGAGCCCCTTCTGGACACCCGTGCCCCATTGGATGTGGTCCCAGAGCCCCTTCTGGACACCTGTGCCCCATTGGATGTAGTCCCCGGCCCCTTCTGGACACCTCTGCCCCATTGGATGTAGTCCCCGGCCCCTTCTGGACACCCGTGCCCCATTGGATGTGGTCCCTGGCCCCTTCTGGACACCCGTGCCCCATTAGGTGTGGTCCCAGGGCCCCTTCTGGACACCCGTGCCCCATTGGATGTGGTCCCAGGGCCCCTTCTGGACACCCGTGCCCCATTGGATGTAGTCCCCGGCCCCTTCTGGACACCCGTGCCCCATTGGATGTGGTCCCAGAGCCCCTTCTGGACACCTGTGCCCCATTGGATGTGGTCCCAGGGCCTCTTCTGGACACCCGTGCCCCATTGGATGTGGTCCCAGAGCCCCTTCTGGACACCAGTGCCCCATTGGATGTGGTCCCAGAGCCCCTTCTGGACACCCGTGCCCCATTGGATGTGGTCCCAGAGCCCCTTCTGGACACCCGTGCCCCATTGGATGTGGCCCCAGAGCCCTTCTGGACACATGTGCCCCATTGATGTAGTCCCCGGCCCCTTCTGGACACCTCTGCCCCATTGGATGTTGTCCCTGGCCCCTTCTGGACACCCGTGCCCCATTGGATGTGGTCCCTGGCCCCTTCTGGACACGCGTGCCCCATTGGATAATAATAATAATAATAATAATAATACTTTAATATTTGTGAGTCGCCCTCCACCGGCGGTGCTCCGGGCGACTTACAACAGTTAAAACCCTAGGGTGAACAATGTACAACAGTTTAAAAACATGGAATATGAACAGGAGGGGTGGCTCAGGTAGTCCAGGGTACCGAGCCAGTCCCGAACGCTAGGCGGAAGAGCCAGGTCTTCAAGGCTGGCCGGATCCAGATAGAGTCGGAGAGGCTCTGAGGGTGGGCGGCAGTGAGTTCCAAGTCGAAGGGGCCGCGACGGAGAAGGCTCTCCGGCGAGTTTCCGCCAGTCTAGCCTCCCGCTCTCCCGGGGGGGTCGGGCGGTCCCCGTGGGGGGAGCGTGCTGGCCTCTCGCTGCAGGGGGCCGTCAGCCGGTCACTCAGATAGGAAGGCCCAATGTTGTGCCGGGCTTTAAAGGTGAGCACCAGGAGTTTGTAAAGGGCTCTGAACTCTAGGGGCAGCCAGTGGAGTTCTTTAAGAATGGGGGAAATGTGATCCTCACTGATGACCCAGTAATGAGTCTGGCTGCAAATTATGGATACGTTTTCAGCCTCTTAGTTGTTGTCTGGGGAGGCCCACATATAGGGCGTTGCAGTAGTCGAGGCGTGAGACGACGGTGGCATGGACCACTGTTCTCAAGGCCTCTGGTGGAAGGTAGGAGCCAGCCGACGGGCCCACGGAGATGGAAAAAGGCGCCCTTAGCTGCAGCCTGGATCTGGGCCTCCATCGTGAGATTTTCGTCTAGGATCACTCCCAGGCTTTTCACCGCGGGCTGGAGCCAGGGACTCGCCCTCGAAGAGTGGAAGTGGTGGGCGGGGTCGGGACGACCCGGCCAGAGGATCCCCGTTTTAGCCGGGTTGATCTTGAGTCTATATGCCCTGAGCCAGCTCGTCACCGCCCTCAATCCTAGGCTGAAACTGTCCGGTACTGATGATGACCCTGGGTCAAGCTTCAAGAGCAGCTGCGTGTCGTCTGCGTATTGGTAGCAGGAGAACCCATGGCTCCTAGCAATATTAGCCAGGGGCTGGATGTAGATATTAAAGAGGGTGGGAGATAGAATGGCACCCTGAGGGACTCCACACTCCAATTCGTTTTTCAAAGAGACTTGACCCTGCCACTCGACCCGCTGCGAGCGGCCTCGCAGGAACGATTCCAGCCAGGCCAGAGCTCTGTCTTGATCCCGGAGGCCGCCAGGCGATGGAGAAGCAGGTCGTGGTCGACGGTATCAAAGGCCGCCGTAAGGTCCAAGAGGACTAGGATTGCCGAGCCTCCCGATCCAGTTGTCGACGGATGTCATCAGTGATTGCCACGAGAACGGACTCCACTCCGTGGCCCGCGGAAAGCCCGACTGGGACGGGTCCAAGCCCCGGATTGATCCAAGAAGACCCGAATTTGGCTTTCTACTGCTCGCTCAAGGAGCTTGCCCAGGAAGGGTAAGTTGGCAACCGGGCGGTAGTTAGCAGGAACCTCGGGTCAAGCGATGTCTTTTTCAAGAGGGGGTGACTCGCCTCTTTCAGGAGTCCGGAAAGGCACTTGTTTCAAGAGAGAGATTCACCAGGTCCCTCAGAGCACCGGACAAGATGTCAGTATTGGACTTGATTAGATGTGATGGGCAGGGATCCGTTGGGCAGGTCGTCCCAGGGCCCCTTCTGGACACCCGTGCCCCATTGGATGTGGTCCCAGGGCCCCTTCTGGACACCCGTGCCCCATTGGATGTAGTCCCGGGCCCCTTCTGGACACCCGTGCCCCATTGGATGTGGTCCCAGAGCCCCTTCTGGACACCTGTGCCCCATTGGCTGGGGGCCCAGGGCCCTTCTGGACACCCGTGCCCCATTGGATGTGGTCCCAGAGCCCCTTCTGGACACCTGTGCTCTATTGGATGTGGTCCCAGGGCCCCTTCTGGACACCCGTGCCCCATTGGATGTGGTCCCAGGGCCCCTTCTGGACACCCGTGCCCCATTAGGTGTGGTCCCAGGGCCCCTTCTGGACACCCGTGCCCCATTGGATGTGGTCCCAGGGCCCCTTCTGGACACCCGTGCCCCATTGGATGTAGTCCCCGGCCCCTTCTGGACACCCGTGCCCCATTGGATGTGGTCCCAGAGCCCCTTCTGGACACCTGTGCCCCATTGGATGTGGTCCCAGGGCCTCTTCTGGACACCCGTGCCCCATTGGATGTGGTCCCAGAGCCCCTTCTGGACACCTGTGCTCTATTGGATGTGGTCCCAGGGCCCCTTCTGGACACCCGTGCCCCATTGGATGTGGTCCCAGAGCCCCTTCTGGACACCCGTGCCCCATTGGATGTGGTCCCAGGGCCCCTTCTGGACACCCGTGC
>JARBWK010000003.1:204946587-205023193 GCA_030556195.1 Anolis apletophallus
ACCTCAACCAGCTCCGGTGGCACTTGAATGTCCTTTTCAGTAACTACCGATACACTTGGTATCCATGAATCTGTCTAATCCTGCCTTGAAGCTGTCCAGGCTGACCGCTGTCACAATCTCCTCTGGAAGTGAGTTCCATAACCCAATGACCCTCTGGGTGAAGAAATATTTCCCTTTATTAGCCCTAATTTTCCTACCTTGGAGCTTCAGGGAGTGCCCTCTAGTCCTAGTGTTTTGTGACAAAGAAAATAGTTTTCTTTATTCACCTTTTCTATCCCATGCATGATTTTATACACTTTGATCAAGTCACCTCTTAAACGCCGTCTTTCAAGGCTGAAAAGACCAAGGCGTTGCAACCTGCTTTCATAAGGGAGCCGCTCCATCCCTTGGATCATTTTTGTTGCCCTTCTTTGTACCTTTTCCAGTTCCGTTATATCCTTCTTAAGGTGCGGAGACCAGAATTGTACACAGTACACCAAATGTGGCCTTACCATCGATTTGTAGAGAGGTAATACAACATTTGCTGACCTATTTTCGATTCCCTTCCTGATCATGCCAAGCATAGAATTTGCTTTTTCCACTGCTGCAGCGCACTGGGTTGACATCTTCATTGAGCTGTCCACCAAAACCCCAAGATCCCTTTCCTGGTTTGTCTCGGAAAGCTTTGACCCCATCAATTTGTAGGTGTAGTTGGGGTTCTTTGCCCCGATGTGCATGACTTTACACTTGTTTAGGTTAAAATGCATTTGCCACTTTGTTGCCCATTCACTCAATTTCGAGAGATCTTTCTGGAGCTCTTTACAGTCAGTTTCATTTTAACTACCTGAACAGTTTAGTGTCGTCTGCAAACTTTGCTACCTCAGAATTCACTCCTACATCCAGATCATTAATGAATAAATTAAAAAGTAACGGACCCAAAACTGAACCTTGGGAGTACGCCACTTCTCACCTCTTTCCACCCAGAGAAATGTCCGTTTATTACCACCCTTTGTTTCCTGCAGTTTAGCCAGGTCCCAATCCAGGACAAGACCTGTCCTCTGATTCCATGGCTGAAGAGCTTATTTAGGAGCCTTTGGTGAGGGACTTTGTCAAAAGCCTTTTGAAAGTCGAGGTAAACAATATCGACTGGGTCCCCTTTATCTATGTGTTTATTTACACCCTCAAAGAATTCTAACAAGTTAGTAAGACATGATTTGCCTTTGCAGAAACCATGTTGATTTTCTTTCAGCAATGCCTGTTCTTCTATGTGCCTAGTAATTTTTCTTTAATAATGGTTTCCATCACTTTGCCTGGAACTGAGGTTAAACTGACTGGTCTATAATTTCCTGGATCACCTCTGGATCCTTTCTTGAAGATCGGTGTTAAATTTGCCTCCCTCAGTCCTCGGGTACAGTGCCTGATCTTAGAGAAAGGTTATATATCTTAGCTAGAAGTTCAGCAATTTCACACTTGAGTTCCTTAAGAACTCTGGGGTGGATGCCGTCTGGACCTGGTGATTTGTTGACATTTAGTTTAGTAAGGCATATGAGAACATCCTCCTTGTTTATCTCTATCTGGTTTAATTCATTTAATTCCCTCCCTGAAAAAACTGACTCAGCTGCAGGCATATGTTGTCTGTCCTCCTGTGTGAAAACGGAGGCAAAGAAGTCATTTAGCCGCTCAGCAATCTCCTTGTCTTCGCTGATTTTCCCTTTCTGACCATTGTCGTCGAGTGGCCCAACTGCTTTTCTAGTTGGGTTTCTGCTTCTGATGTACTTAAAGAAGTTTTGTTGGTTTTTAAATATTCTTTGCTATGTGTGCCTCAAAATCTCTCTTGGCTTTCCTGACTGTTGCTTTGCATTTAGTTTGCCAGAGCTTGTGTTCCTTTCTGTTCTCCTCAGTAAGAAGAGCCTTCCATTTCTTAAATGAGTTTTTCTTCTTTCCAATCACATCTTTTACTTCATTTGTAAGCCATACTGGTGTCCTTTTGGACTTTCCATGCCTCTTTCTTTTTATTGGAATGCATTTTAGTTCGGCCTGTTTTAAGGTATTTTTAAACAGTTTCCAAGCATTTTGGAGCGATTAGATTTTTTTTACTGCTCCTTTTAGTTTGTTCTTTACAATTTTTCTCATTTTGGTGAAATTCCCTTTGTGAAAGTTTAATGTCTCCGTGTTAGTTTTCACTGACAGTTTGCTATCCAAACTCAAGTTGAAGGTTATTGTGTTGTGGTCACTGGTACCTATGGGCTCAGTTACAAGGACATCTTGAAGGAGATCTTGTTCATTAGTTAGCACCAAGTCCAGGATCCCCTTTCCCCTGGGTGGTTCCATGACCATCTGCTCAAGGGAATAATCAGCTAGCATGTCGAGGAACCTTGTCTCTCTTTCATGCGTAGAACAAGAATTTAGCCAATCTATTCGGGGATAGTTGAAGTCCCCCATTATGACTAATGTATTTCTTTTTGAGGCCTGTTTAACTTCGTTTTCCAGATAGTAGTCTGCCTCTGGAGTTTGGTTGGGAGGGCGATAGCAGATCCCAAGTGCTAGATTAGTATTTTGTCCTGGGACTTTTATCCACAATGTTTATGTAGGTGAGTTTGAAATTTCTTGAAGTTCTAATTCCTCCTAGGTCATGTGGCCGGCAGGACTTCATGGAGTGCCGTTATTGTCCCGCTGGAACAGTACTTATTGATCTACTCACACCTGCATGTTTTTGAACTGCTAAATTGTCAGAAGCTGGGCTAACGACAGGAGTTCATTCCACTCTGTGGATTTGAACCACCAACCTTCCAGTCAGCAAGTTCTGCAGCTTAGCAGTTTAACCCATGGCTGCTAAACAGGTATAGAGGCATAATAATAATAATAATAATATCTGGCAACTCCAAAGGGATTCAGATAACAGATTAAGGGAAACAAAGCATTACATAGGTACAGAGGCATAATGTAGTAGTAGCAGCAGTAGTAATAACAATAATCCTAGTAGCTCTTCTAAACTTTCTTGCTGACCTGATGGCCATGAGGGCCTGTGTGGCACGGCTACGGATGCGGACGTCCGGGTGGGTGAGCTTCTCTTTGAAGACACGGACGGCACCAGAGGCCAGCGCCTCAAAGGCCTCGGTCCGTAGGCAGCCCCACAGCGTATCCAGGATGAGCACCTGGATCTCTTCTGGCTCCGTGCGTAGCTTCAGGACCAGTGAGGGCACCAGGCCACTCTCCACCACGCATACTGCCCCTGCCGGGGAGGCACAAGGTTCAGTGGTCAGACTCCCACCTGATTCCCAACTAGGTGCGACCCTGTTTAGAAAAGGATAGATCTGGAAATATGGGATATATATATATATATATATATATATATATATATATATATATATATATATATCCTCCCTGTTTACATTTGGCCCCTTTCCTTCTTATTATATATTCGTTGTTGGACTCTCATCGAATTCTAGGCCAGGGCAGCCCCTGCTTAGCACCCAAAATATAATGCCTTTTGGGTTACATTTAGGATCTGTATTCATTAATATGAGTGGAGATGTTCAACAGACCATAGACTTTATAGATAAATCCTACGAGATTCAATGCTGGACTCCCATCCAAATCCAAACCAAGACTGATCCTGCTTAGCAATGTATTAATACTACATTTAGATCCTGTGTTAATTAATGTCTGGTAAACCCATTAATTCTATAGGTTTTGCCCATATAGCCAGATCAGAGCAGACCCTGATTAGCATTTAAACTGGCATAGATTCAAAGTACAAATCCATTGTGTCTTTTAAGATTTAGGAAGGAAGGGTGGGAATGATGGAAGAGAAGTAAGGAGAAGAGTAACAGAAGTGTGGTGGCCTCGCAACTCCAGGGGTTCTTGATAGACACCGATTATCTAGATCCGGCACAGTCTGGCTTCAGGCCGGGACATGGCACTGAAACAGCCTTGGCTGCCTTGGTAGATGATCTACGCAGGTAGATGATCTACGCAGGGGGAGTGTGTCCCTGTTGGTTCTGCTGGACCTTTCAGTGGCTCTCGATACCATCGATCACGGTATCCTTCTGGCACGCCTCGCAGGAATGGCCTTGGGGGTACTGCTCTGCAGTGGCTCCAGTCCTTCCTGGAGGGTCGGTCCCAGAAGGTGTTACTGGGTGACACCTGTTCGAATCAACAACCGTTGTCTCATGGAGTCCCGCGGGGTTCAGTTCTGTCCCTGATGTTGTTTAACATCCACAGCAGGGGTGCCCACACTTTTCAGCATGCGAGCTACTTATAAAACAACCAAGTCAAAATGACCTCCCTCCCCACTACAAACATGTGAAACATATAACACAATATCTGCTTCGAACTGGATTATCTGAGTCCACACTGCCATATAATCTGATTCAAAGAAGGTAACATGGGATTTTGTTCAACTGTGTGGAAAGGACCTCAGGTAACCCAGGGGGGCCCTTCCGCACATCCTATTTTACAGTCGACACACACAAACTGATTTCTTACTACTGGATGAATTGCTGCCAAGTTTGGCCACAAGACACCTACAAGGAGTGACCATCACTAAAAAAAATTGATTTTGTCATTTGGGAGTTGTAGTTGCTGGGATTTATAGTTCACCTAGAATCAAAGAGCATTCTGAACCCCACCAACAACAGAATTGGGGCAAACCTCTCACATGGAACCCCCACAACCAGCAGCAAATGTTCAAGGCAGAGAGGAAAGAAAGGAAGGAAGGAAGGAAGGAAGGAAGGAAGGAAGGAAGGAGGGAGGGAGGAAACAGGAAGGAAAGAAGGCAAGGCAAGAAGGGGAGAAATGAAGGAAAAGAAGGAAGGAGATGAGGAAGGAAGGAAGGGAAAGGAGGGAGAGAAGAAGGAAGAACAGAAGGAAGGGAAGGAAGAAAGGTTGGGAAGTAGGAAAGGAAGGAGAGAAGGAAGAAAGGGAAGAAGGAAGGAAGGGAAAGGAAGGAGAGAGGAAGGAAGGAAGAACAGAAGGGAGGGAGGGAAAGAAGGGAAGGAAGGAAAGAGGGAAGGAAGGAAGGGAGGGAGGAAGGAAGGAAGGGAAAGGAGGGAGAGAGGAAGAAAGAACAGAAGGGAGTGAGGGAAAGAAGGGAAGGAAGGATGGGAAGTAGGGAAGGAAGGAAAGAGGGAAGGAAGAAAGAAAAGAAGGAAGAAAGGAAAGAGAAAGAGGGAGAGGGACAGGGAGGGAGAAAAGAGGAAGCCTTTTCACTGGCTTAGCAACAGGCAGCTCCGAGTCCCAGTCCATGCTGCTGCAGCAGCCGCAGGTGGACTAGTTGAAGTTTCCAAACAGTCTTCAAAGGCAGCCCCATGTAGAGTACGTTGCAGTAATCTATATGGGATGTAACCAGAGCATGGACCACTGTGGCCAGATCAGACTTCCCAAGGTATGGGCGCAGCTGGCGCACAAGTCTTATTATAAAATTTATAAAAACATATAAACAAGAAATGGAGGTAGTCAGCCAGCAGTGGGAGGGGGGCTTTCCAGTGTTTTGCATTGAGTGTCACATGTATGACTATCTGCCTGCTGGGCAGAAGTCTTGGGTGTGCATTCGCTGCAGTGAGCTCCTGGCTCTCAGGGAACGAGTTCTTTCCCTTGAAGCCAAGGTAGCAGACCTGGAGAAGCACAGAGAGGAAGTGAGGCAGGAGGAAGAGATCTCCAGGGATGAAATAGGAGCATCCCACTCCGTTCTGAGCAGCCCTCCAGCTGCTTTGGAAAATGGGGTCTTGGGCAGGGAGGACATCAGTCTGAGGAAGAGGGACCGGCTCCCTTAGTTGGGACCCCTTCCTCGGAGGATGTGCCCATATCCTCTTGCACCGAGGATACTTCTCAACGGGTGGTAGGAGGGGGGCTTCTTGTAGTGGGCGATTCAATTGTCAGGAACATAGAAAGCTGGGTTTGTGATGGATGTGATGACCGCATGGTAAATTGCCTGCCGGGTGCAATGGTTGCGGACATCACGAGGCATCTAGATAGGCTGGTAGATAGTGCCGGGGTGGAGCCAGCAGTCGTGGTACACGTCGGTACCAATGACATTGGGAAGGCCAAACGGATGGTCCTGGAAGCCAAATTTAGGTTGCTAGGTAGAAGATTAAGGTCCAGGACCTCAAAGGTAGCATTCTCGGAAATTCTACCGGTTCCACGCGCAGGGACAGCCAGACAAGCAGAGCTCAGGAGCTTCAATGCGTGGATGAGGCAGTGGTGTCGAGAGGAAGGGTTTAGATTTGTTAGGAACTGGGGGGCATTTTCAGGAAAGCCAAACCTTTACAAAAGGGACGGGTTACACCTGAACGAAAATGGAACCAGACTGCTGGCAATTAATATTAAAAAGGCTTCAGAGCAGCTTTTAAACTGATTCCTAGGGGAAAGTCGACAGGAGCTGGGCAGCTTCCGGTTCGAGAGGGTGAAACAGCAAGTATGGAGGATGAAATTTACGCACAAATGGCCGAGTCAACAGAAAAGATAGAAAGTAGTCAAGAGGTAGGACATGGTAGGCCTTCTACAAATTCTCATAAACAGCCAAAGTTGAAAGGGCATCAGAGCAATAAATATAAATGTCTGTACGCAAACGCTAGAAGCCTTGAACAAAAATAGGAGAGTTGGAATGTTTGGCAAAAGAAAAAAATATTGATATTATTGGCATAACAGAAACCTGGTGGACAGAGGAAAACAATTGGGACACAAAAATTCCAGGTTATAAACTGTACAGGAAAGACAGGAGGGAAAAACGGTGGCGGTGTGGCCTTGTACATAAATGAAGAGCTAGAATCTCATGAACTAGAACTTCAAGAAAATTCAAACTCACCTACAGAAACATTGTGGGTAAAAATCCCAGGACAAAAAACTAATCTAGCATTAGGGATCTGCTATCGCCCTCCCAACCAAACTCCAGAGGCAGACTGCTATCTGGAAAATGAAATTAAACAGGCCTCAAAAAGCAATAAATTAGTCATAATGGGGGACTTCAACTATCCCCGAATAGATTGGCTAAATTCTTGTTCTACGCATGAAAGAGATAAGGTTCCTCGACATGCTAGCTGATTATTCCCTTGAGCAGATGGTCATGGAACCAACCAGGGAAAGGGGATCCTGGACTTGGTGCTAACTAATGAACAAGATTTCATTCAAGATGTCCTTGTAACTGAGCCCATAGGTACCAGTGACCACAACACAATAACCTTCAACTTAAGTTTGGATAGCAAACTGTCAGTGAAAACTAACACAGAGACCTTAAATTTTCACAAAGGGAATTTCACCAAAATGAGAAAAATAGTAAAGAACAAACTAAAAGGAACAGTAAAAAAAAATCAAATCCCTCAAAATGCTTGGAAACTGTTTAAAAATACTTTAAAACAAGCCGAACTAAAATGCATTCCTAAAATAAGAAAGAGGCCGGGAAAGTCCAAGAGGACATCGGTATGGCTTACAAATGAAGTAAAAGATGTGATTGGAAAGAAGAAAAACTCATTTAAGAAATGGAAGGCTCTTCCTACTGAGGAGAACAGAAAGGAACACAAGCTCTGGCAAACTAAATGCAAAGCAACCGTCAGGAAAGCCAAGAGAGATTTTGAGGCACATATAGCTAAGAACATTAAAAAAATAACAAAAACTTCTTTAAGTACATCAGAAGCAGAAACCCAACTAGAAAAGCAGTTGGGCCACTTGACGAAAATGGTAAGAAAGGGACAATAAGTGAAGACAAGGAGATTGCCGAGCGGCTAAACGACTTCTTTGCCTCCGTTTTCACACAGGAGGACAGACAACATATGCCTGCAGCTGAGTCAGTTTTTTTCAGGGAGGGAATTAAATGAATTAAACCAGATAGAGATAAACAAGGAAGATGTTCTCACATGCCTTACTAAACTAAATGTCAACAAATCACCAGGGCCAGATGGCATCCACCCCAGAGTTCTTAAGGAACTCAAGTGTGAAATTGCTGAAATTCTAGCCAAAATATATAACCTTTCTCTAAGATCAGGCACTGTACCCGAGGACTGGAGGGAGGCAAATGTAACTCCGATCTTCAAGAAAGGATCAGGGTGATCCAGGAAATTATAGGCCAGTCAGTTTAACCTCAGTTCCAGGCAAAGTGATGGAAACCATTATTAAAGAAAAATTACTAAGCACATAGAAGAACAGGCATTGCTGAAGGAAAATCAACATGGTTTCTGCAAAGGTAAATCATGTCTTACTAACTTGTTAGAATTCTTTGAGGGTGTAAATAAACACATAGATAAAGGGGACCCAGTCGATATTGTTTACCTTGACTTTCAAAAGGCTTTTGACAAAGTCCCTCACCAAAGGCTCTAAATAAGCTCTTCAGCCATGGAATCAGAGGACAGGTCTTGTCCTGGATTGGAACCTGGCTAAACTGTAGGAAACAAAGGGTGGTAATAAACGGACACTTCTCTGGGTGGAAAGAGGTGAGAAGTGGCGTACCCCAAGGTTCAGTTTTGGGTCCGTTACTTTTTAATTTATTCATTAATGACCTGGATGTAGGAGTAAATTGTGAGGTAGCAAAGTTTGCAGACGACACTAAATTGTTCAGGGTAGTTAAAAATGAAACTGATTGTAAAGAGCTCCAGAAAGATCTCTCGAAATTGAGTGAATGGGCAACAAAGTGGCAAATGCATTTTAACTTAAACAAGTGTAAAGTCATGCACATCGGGGCAAAAGAACCCCAACTACACCTACAAATTGATGGGATCAAAGCTTTCTGAGACAAACCAGGAAAGGGATCTTGGGGTTTTGGTGGACAGCTCAATGAAGATGTCAACCCAGTGCGCAGCAGCAGTGAAAAAAACAAATTCTATGCTTGGCATGATCAGGAAGGGAATCGAAAATAGGTCGTCAAATGTTGTATTGCCTCTCTACAAATCTATGGTGAGGCCACATCTGGAGTACTGTGTACAATTCTGGTCTCCGCACCTCAAGAAGGATATAACGGAACTGGTAAAGGTACAGAAAGGGCAACAAGAATGATCCAAGGGATGGAGCAGCTCCCTTATGAAATCAGGTTGCAATGCCTTGGTCTTTTCAGCCTTGAAAGACGGCGTTTAAGAGGTGACTTGATCGAAGTGTATAAAATCATGCATGGGATAGAAAAGGTGAATAGAGAAAATATTTTTTCTGTCACACAACACTAGGACTAGGGGCACTCCCTAAAGCTCCAAGGTAGGAAAGTTAGGACTAATAAAGGAAATATTTCTTCACCCAGAGGGTCATTGGGTTATGGAACTCACTTCCAGAGGAGGTTGTGACAGCGGTCAGCCTGGACAGCTTCAAGGCAGGATTAGACAGATTCATGGATACCAAGGGAATCAGTAGCTACTGAAATGGACATCCAAGTGCCACCTCTGTGTTGATGGAGGCAGGCAGGATTTCCCCGGGTACTGGTTGTGGGGGTCGGGAGCAGGTGAGGGTTTTGCCCTCCTTTCTGCTAGAGATCCCTGTGTACAACTAGTGGGCCACTGTGTGACACAGAATGCTGGACTAGATGGGCTGAGGCCCGATTCAGCATGGCTCTTCTTATGTATGTTCTAAGTCTTAACTGTGCAAATGCTCCCCTGGCCACTGCCGAGACCTGGGGTTCCAAGCTAAGTGATGAGTCCAGGATCACTCCCAGGCTGCGAACCTGCGTCTTCAGGGGGAGTGTAACCCCATCCGACACAGGCTGTAACCCTATGCCCTGTTCGGCCTTTCGACTGACCAGGAGGACCTCTGTCTTGTCTGGATTAAGTTTCAATTTGCTAGCCCTCATCCAGTCCGACACAGCAGCCAAGCACCGGTTCAAAGTCTGGACAGCCTCCTTCGTGACAGGTGGGAAGGAGTGACAGATCTGGACGTCATCCGCATACAGATGACACCACATCAATTAGCTCCAAACACAAACATCAATTAGCTCCAAATTTGACCAATTTACATTATTGGACACAGAAGCTGTCTGTAAGATTCTATCTACAGCAAGACCAACTACCTGTTCTTCGGATCCTTGTCCTTCTTGGTTGGTCAAGGATCGCCCAGAGGGGCTCCGGGTCCCTCTGATGCCCATAATAAACAATTCCCTGGAGCAGGGAATCTTTCCAGACGCCCAGAAAGAAGCCATAGTCCGCCCCCTCTTAAAGAAACCCGCCTCAGACCCTGCGATGTTGACCAACTACCGTCCGGTCTCTAACCTCCCGTTTCTTAGTAAGATGATTGAACGTGCGGCAGCGATCCAACTTCAGAAATTCTTAGATGACGCGGATGGCCTGGATCCATTGCAATCTGGCTTCCGTCCCAGACACGGGACCGAGACTGTTCTGGTGGCCATCTCTGATGACACCCGTCGCCAGCTAGACAAGGGAGGATCGGTACTGTTGGTGTTGCTCGACCTCACCGCAGCTTTCGATACAGTAGACCATGATCTACCAATCCAACAATTAGCTGCTATTGGAATTCAAGGACCAGCAATAACGTGGGTCAACTCACTCTTGCGAGGGCAAAAGTTGATAGATAAATAGATAGAAATAATAGAATAAGTGATAGATGATAGTTAGGTAAGAGATAGAAAACGTAAGAAAAGATAGAAATAGAAAAGTCTAAAAAAACAAAAGAGTAAAGAAAATTCTTGACTTCCCAAGTCCTTTAAAAGGTGAAATTTTCCTTTTCCTTGTTTGTTTTCTTTTCTTTTTGTGTCTTTGACTTCAAGATCTTCTCTTGTTTCTTGTTTCTCTTCTTCTTTCATATCCAAATGCTGATGTGTCTATTTTTCGTATAGTCTGTTACTATCGACCAGTCTGTTTCCTTCATAGGGGTTCCTTTGTTTTTTTGTTATTAGATAAGAACATAAGAACATAAGAACATAAGAAGAGCCATGCTGAATCGGGCCTCAGCCCATCTAGTCCAGCATTCTGTGTCACACAGTGGCCCACTAGTTGTACACAGGGATCTCTAGCAGAAAGGAGGGCAAAACCCTCACCTGCTCCCGACCCCCACAACCAGTACCCGGGAAAATCCTGCCTGCCTCCATCAACACAGAGGTGGCACTTGGATGTCCATTTCAGTAGCTACTGATTCCCTTGGTCTCCATGAATCTGTCTAATCCTGCCTTGAAGCTGTCCAGGCTGACAGCTGTCACAACCTCCTCTGGAAGTGAGTTCCATAACCCAATGACCCTCTGGGTGAAGAAATATTTCCCTTTATTAGTCCTAACTTTCCTACCTTGGAGCTTTAGGGAGTGCCCCCTAGTCCTAGTGTTGTGTGACAGAGAAAATATTTTTTCTTTGTTCACCTTTTCTATCCCATGCATGATTTTATACACTTCGATCAAGTCACCTCTTAAACGCCGTCTTTCAAGGCTGAAAAGACCAAGGCGTTGCAACCTGGTTTCATAAGGGAGCTGCTGATTAAGGGAGATGGTTAGTCTATCCATATTTCTAATATCTATGATTTTCTCCGGCCATTTTTCTTCCTCTGGTATTTCTTGGTCCTTCCATTTTTGGGCATCACATATTCTCGCCGCTGTGCTTAATGGGAAGAACAATTGGTTGGTGTTATTAAACATTCTGTTTTCTGTCGTTCCTAATAGGAAAGTCTCTGGTTTTAGAAGGTAATATGTGCCTTCCATCTTCCCGCATTTCCAGCATTTCGTATTCATGTCTTTGTAGCATCTCCCTAACTTTTTTGGTGTCATATACCATCTGTAGGCTGTTTTGATCCAAATTTCTTTTAATTCTGTGGCATATAATAATAATAATAATAATAATAATAATAACACCGATACTTTTTTTGTAACCCGCATCCATCTCCCCGGAGGGGACTCAGAGTGGCTTACATGGGGCCGTGCCCGAACAACACATCACAAAATATCAACAACATCAAAAACAATAAACACAATAAACACAATAAAATACACCTGTGAAAACACATCAACACAGGTGAATCTAAAACAACAAAAATGACCAGGGCGGGCCACATGGACATATAAAATGTTTAAAAACTCGGGGGAGATGACTGGAGTAGTGTTACCCCTATAGGGTCACATAGGGGGAAAAGATTTTGTAGAAAACGGGGGCATTTGGGAACCTAATCTCCGAAGGCCCGGTGGAAGAACCAGGTTTTCAGGGTGGTGACCAATTTATTAACAAAAAAAGAAACCGAATGCAAAATAGTCAATCTCGGTGATTTGAGATTACTGCTGACGAAAATAGAGCCGAGGATTACTGGATTGGGAGCAGCGCGCCAGGTTCATCCTTCTCTTTAAGATGATTTTGAATGTTTTAGCTGTTTTGGTGAATGAAGGTGGCTGAGTTGGGGTAAAGGGTCCCCCCGTCCGCCCCCCCCCCCCCACCACAAAGACCGCTTCTTCTTCTGCGCCAGGAGCAGTAATGGAGAGCCCAAGGGGCACATCATCTCCCCGTTCCCATTTCCAGAGGTATGCAACGTTAGTGTTACCTTACTATTCTAAGTTCAATAAATAGTTTCATGATTTCAAACTTGAATGTTTCTAATTTACACCTTTCTTTACTATATTTTACGAAAAAGGTAGAAACCTTAATGCATTTATCATTCTGTTTAATTGCTATTAAAATCTTTAGAAAATTGATTTCTAGGGGGGCGGTGAGCAATTTTATTTCTGGAAAGGGGGCGGTAGGCCAAAAAAGTTTGGGAACCACTGATCTAATTGAACAATTCATCCAACCACAGTATTGATTGAATTGGAAATTTGATTCTGATTGATTTGGAGGGCCTCCCTGCTTCCTGAGTGATGTAAACAAGTGCTATTGACCTCACGGTGGTGCTTGATCTCCCCTCTTGGCCTTTCCCTGCAGAGCCGCTTGGCTGAGCGCCTACGCCTCTTCGGCTCAACCTGCAACAATAACTGGTTCATTAACACCTCACTGATTCTCTTCCTGAATAAGAAGGATCTGCTGGTGGAGAAGATCCGCCGGATCCCACTGAGCGCCTGCTTCCCAGAGTACAAGGGACAGAACACCTCTGAGGAAGCCAACGTCTACATCCAGCACCATTTCGAGGACTTGAACCGGAACAAGGAGACCAAGGAGACCTACTCCCACTTCACCTGCGCCACTGACACCAGTAACATCCCATTTGTCTTTGACGCTGTCACAGATGTCATCATCCAGAACAACCTAAAGTACATTGGGCTTTCCTGAACCAGATTTGATCATTAAAGGGGCCCATACGGGATGCCCACCACAACGGACTGGCGGAGGGATAGGCCGCTCAAGGAATCAGGGGAAAGCAATCTAATCAGGCTGAAAAGAGGAGCAATTGGTAATTAACTGACAATCCTTCCAATGAAGGGTCGCTTCCCAGCTTCACGCATGTACTTTTCATTGTTTTCATAGTCCAGGGAGGGAAAATAATGAAGATTTGCCTTTGATTTAAAAAGGGGTTTGCGTTTCCGAATTTAAAAAGAAAACCTGCTATTTGACATCACTTCTGCGTCTCATCGTCCTTTTTCTAATTTATTATTTATTTATTATTAATCATTGCCCCATTATATGTCTTGTCAGTCAATATATTTTATTTTATTGTGTCCAAGCAAAATCAATTATTTATTTATTTATGTTTATTTATTTATGTTTCAAACTTTTATACCGCCACTCCCCGGAGGCTCCTGCAAGACAGGTGTTATATGGGCGGTCGCCGAAACGCCAGCCAAGAGTCTAGCCGCCGCATTCTGGACCAGCTTCAGTTTCCGGATCACCGACAGAGGAAGGCCAACGTAGAGAGCATTACAGTAGTCCAGTCTCGAGATGACCATGGCTTGGACCACTGTGGCTAGGTCGTGGCGGGAGAGGTAGGGAGCCAGCTTCCTCGCCTGACAAAGGTGGAAGAAGGCAACTCGACTGATGGCGGAGATTTGCGTCTCCATCGTCAGTTGAGAATCCAGAGTGACGCCAAGACTTTTAATTGTCGACGACGGACATAATGTCACGCCATCCAGGGGAGGAAGCTGGGTCTCAACCCCACCCGGATGACCCAACCACAGGATCTCCGTCTTAGCTGGATTCACCTTCAACCTACTGGCTCGCAGCCATGCAGTAATGGCTTCGAGGCACAGATGGAAATTATCGGGTACGGTTCCAGGCCTGCCCTTCATCCCCAGAACGAGCTGGGTGTCATCAGCGTACTGATGGCACACCAGCCCAAAGCTACGGACCAGCCGAGCAAGTGGTCGGACATAGATGTTAAATAATAGAGGGGACAGGATTGCCCCCTGGGGCACCCCACAACAAAGTGGGGAACCCCCAGAGACATCCCCACCCCTCCTCACTCCTCACTCACTGCGAGCGGTTCCGGAGGAAGGAAGACAGCCAACTTAAGGCCGTCCCCCTCAAGGTGGTGGGTCAAAAGATCGTAATCGACAGTATTGAACGCTGCCATGAGGTCCAATAACACGAGCAGCGCCGATCCGCCCTGATCGAGCTGGCACCGCAGCTTATCTGTGATGGAGACCAGGACCGTCTCCGTCCCGTGCCCTGAATGGAAGCCGGACTGGAAGGGGTCTAACCAAGTAGCGTCCTCTAGGAAGGACCGCAACTGCTCCATTGCTGCCCTCTCAACTACCTTGCCCAGAAACGAAAAATCCACAATATAGTGATTTATTTTTTAATAAAAAAGTAGTTTACTGGGAAGCGATGAAAGCCGTTATGTGCGGCAACTTCATACAACTAAACAACAGAAAGAATAAACAACTGAAAAAGAAAGAAGAGGACATAATAATGGAAATAGAAAAAAGGAAGACGCCTTAAAAAAGAAGCCAACTAATAAGAAAGCACTAAAAGAATTAAAAATACTTAAGAAACAATTGCAGCTTTTGCAAACAGAAAGCTTAGAAAGACAAATAAAGTACACCAAAGTTAACCATTTCTAGAATGCAAATAAAATCGGTAGATGGCTTTCCAAAAAGATAAAAGATAAAAAGACCAGGAACTACAGTACATAACAAAAATAGAAAGTAATGGGAAAATCATTACAGAGGAGGGAAAGATAGGTGAGATATTCAACACATTTTATCAAGACCTATATAACAGAGAAAATATCTCAAAAAAGTCCACATTTGCAACTTAAAAATACCAAAAATTTCAGACAAACAGAGGGGAATACTGAAGGATCCCATACCAATGGCAGAAATAGACAAGGCCATTGATGCACTAAAAATCAATAAAGCACCAGGGCCAGACGGCTACACGGCCATATTCTACAAAATATATAAAATGGAATTAGCCCCACTATTGCAGGAGATTTTTAATGGAATAGGAGGCGCTAAAGGAATCCCACAAACATGGGGAAAAGCTAATATTGCATTAATTCATAAAGAAAATACAGATGCGAAGAATCCCAAAAATTATAGGCCAATATCATTGTTAAACATAGATTCTAAATTATTTACATCAATTATAGCAAGTAGGTTAAGATTATTTCTTCAAGATTGGATTTCGCCAGACCAAAAAGGATTCTTACCAGATAGACACATGTCAAGATGCAGGGTCTCGGCCCGGCCCCTTAATCACACACACAGAGACAGTAAACAGCTAACTATTTATTGAATAATAAGAAATAGGTAAAAAGGATAATTGTCCATAAAAGTATCAAAGTTGCAATAAAAGGTAAAGTGTTCTTAGGTAAATCCAAAGGCAATAGCTTGGCAAGGTTCCGCAAAACAATGCGGATCAAAAACAGACTTGGTCCGTGGCAGAGCAAACAAGGCCAGGTTCAAGAATCAAGGCCCAAGAAACTTCTTGGCAAGGCACGAGCCTCAGTCCTGGCTCCGTGGATCTTCACTCGCTTCACTCCCTTCTAATCAGAAGTGGCCGAGCAACTGAGGATCCGTTCCCACGGATCCTATACTTAATTCCCCTGGTGAGACCCCCGACGCTCTAGGCTGCGGCGCCAATCTGTGCTTCGGGACCTAGCGCTCCTCTGGCGCTCTAGGCTTCGATGCCATTCCCTCCTGCTAGACTCGATGCTCCGTCTCCTATCAAAGCTCCGTCCTTGCCTCCCAGCACCTGGGTCGCTATCTTCATGAGAGCCAGACTCCCTTTCAGCTTCCATGGGCTCATCCTCCGCTATCTCCCTAACCCTTTCCTGCGACCCGTAACCACCTGGTTTCTCATACTGATTATCTGAATCAGCACTTTCAATGTCGGCCTGACTTTCCCAGCGTTCATAGCCACCAGGCCAGCCATCATCCCAGGCCAAGCTCTCTGTGGGAGATGAAGGCCCAGCTACCTCATCATCCCCTTCCTCCATGTCCTCATCAGCTGCAGCTGGCCCTAATGCAATCGGGACCCCCGGGGCCGCCCCCTGCCCCCTAGGCACAAAAGGTACAAAGAAGCAGCAAGTAGTCTGCTTTAAACTGCTCCTCACAGAGACAGGTGACTGACAGTGCTCCTTATTTTCTTATTTGCAAGTAGTCTGCTTTAAACTGCTCCTCACAGAGACAGTTGGCTGACACAGAATGCTGGACTAGATGGGCTGAGGCCCGATTCAGCATGGCTCTTCTTATGTTCTTATGTTCTTAAGAACATAAGAACATAAGAAGAGCCATGCTGAATCGGGCCTCAGCCCATCTAGTCCAGCATTCTGTGTCACACAGTGGCCCACTAGTTGTACACAGGGATCTCTAGCAGAAAGGAGGGCAAGACCCTCACCTGCTCCCGACCCCCACAACCAGTACCCGGGAAATCCTGCCTGCCTCCATCAACACAGAGGTGGCACTTGGATGTCCATTTCAGTAACTACTGATTCCCTTGGTATGTACATTGATGTATTTTGGGGTTTTTAAATGATGTAAGTCGCCCGGAGCACCGGTGGTGGAGGGCGACTCACAAATATTAAAGTATTATTATTATTATTATTATTATCCATGAATCTGTCTAATCCTGCCTTGA
This sequence comes from Anolis apletophallus, assembly GCA_030556195.1. Classification (NCBI taxonomy): domain Eukaryota; kingdom Metazoa; phylum Chordata; class Lepidosauria; order Squamata; family Anolidae; genus Anolis; species Anolis apletophallus. The sequence goes on from JARBWK010000003.1 coordinate 204,963,471, forward strand.
AGCTGTCCAGGCTGACCGCTGTCACAACCTCCTCTGGAAGTGAGTTCCATAACCCAATGACCCTCTGGGTGAAGAAATATTTCCCTTCATTAGTCCTAATTTTCCTACCTTGGAGCTTCAGGGAGTGCCCTCTAGTCCTAGTGTTGTGTGACAGAGAAAATATTTTTTCTTTATTCACCTTTTCTATCCCACGCATGATTTTATACACTTCGATCACGTCACCTCTTAAACGCCGTCTTTCAAGGCTGAAAAGACCAAGGCGTTGCAACCTGATTTCAAGGCGTTGCAACCTGATTTCCCTTGGATCATTTTTGTTGCCCTTCTTTGTACCTTTTCCAGTTCCGTTATATCCTTCTTGAGGCGCGGTGACCAGAATTGTACACAGTACTCCAAATGTGGCCTCACCATAGATTTGTAGAGAGGCAATACAACATTTGCCGACCTATTTTCGATTCCCTTCCTGATCATGCCAAGCATAGAATTTGATTTTTTCACTGCTGCAGCGCACTGGGTTGACATCTTCATTGAGCTGTCCACCAAGACCCCAAGATCCCTTTCCTGGTTTGTCTCAGAAAGCTTTGATCCCATCAGTTGATAAGTGTATTTGGGGTTCTTTGCCCCGATGTGCATGACTTTACACTTGTTTAGGTTAAAATACATTTGCCACTTTGTTGCCCATTCACTCAATTTCGAGAGATCTTTCTGGAGCTCTTTACAGTCAGTTTCATTTTTAACTACCCTGAACAGTTTAGTGTCATCTGCAAACTTTGCTACCTCAGAATTCACTCCTACATCCAGATCATTAATGAATAAATTAAAAAGTAACGGACCCAAAACTGAACCTTGGGGTACGCCACTTCTCACCTCTTTCCACCCAGAGAAATGTCCGTTTATTACCACCCTTTGTTTCCTACAGTTTAGCCAGGTTCCAATCCAGGACAAGACCTGTCCCCTGATTCCATGGCTGAAGAGCTTATTTAGGAGCCTTTGGTGAGAGACTTTGTCAAAAGCCTTTTGAAAGTCAAGGTAAACAATATCGACTGGGTCCCCTTTATCTATGTGTTTATTTACACCCTCAAAGAATTCTATCAAGCCTTTGCAGAAACCATGTTGATTTTCCTTCAGCAATGCCTGTTCTTCTATGTGCTTGGTAATTTTTTCTTTAATAATGGTTTCCATCACTTTGCCTGGAACTGAGGTTAGACTAACTGGCCTATAATTTCCTGGATCACCCCTGGATCCTTTCTTGAAGATCAGAGTTACATTTGCCTCCCTCCAGTCCTCGGGTACAGTGCCTGATCTTAGAGAAAGGTTATATATTTTGGCTAGAATTTCAGCAATTTCACACTTGAGTTCCTTAAGAACTCTGGGGTGGATGCCATCTGGCCCTGGTGATTTGTTGACATTTAGTTTAGTAAGGCATGTGAGAACATCTTCCTTGTTTATATCTATCTGGTTTAATTCATTTAATTCCCTCCCTGAAAAAACTGACTCAGCTGCAGGCATATGTTGTCTGTCCTCCTGTGTGAAAACGGAGGCAAAGAAGTCATTTAGCCGCTCAGCAATCTCCTTGTCTTCACTTATTGTCCCTTTCTTACCATTTTCGTCAAGTGGCCCAACTGCTTTTATTTATTTATTTATTTATTTCTTCGGTTTTATATTCCGCTCCTCCCTGCAGGCTCGGGGCGGATCACAATATCGAACATGCAATAAAACATACAGTAAAACAGGTAATAAAAACATGGTACATAACCGTGGTGGAACAGGTCTTTGCTGAGACAGGGCGGGCCAGTCATGTTTGGGTTTAGCCAAACGCTAACCTGAAAAAAGCCGTCTTACATTCCCTTCGAAAGGGAAGGAGTTCAGGGGTCGCTCGGATATGCTCAGGGAGCGAATTCCAAAGTACTGGAGCCACAGCAGAGAAAGCTCTCTGTCGAGTACTGGATAGATGGCAGGAGCGGGATGATGGAATCACCAACAGGTTTTGCTCTTCCGAGCACAGTGATCTCGGGGGAACGTACGGGGTAAGGCGGTCCCTCAGGTACACAGGCCCCAGACCATGCAAGGCCTTAAAGGTTAAAACCAGCACCTTGAAGGCAATCCGGTACTCAATAGGAAGCCAGTGCAGTTGCCGGAGGATGGGAGTGATATGCTCCCTCACTGGTGCTCCCACCAGCAAGCGAGCAGCGGCATTCTGCACCAGCTTGAGTTTTCGGATTGTCGACAAGGGAAGGCCAACGTAGAGGGCATTACAGTAGTCTAGTCTCGAGATGACCGTCGCTTGGATCACCGTGGCCAGGTCATCCCTGGACAGGTAGGGTGCCAGTCGCCTAGCCTGCCGTAGGTGGAAAAACGACACCCCGCTGACCACGGAGACCTGGGCCTCCATGGTCAGCTGGGAGTCCAGTTTAACACCCAAGCTCTTAACCAAAGGTGACGGGCTAAGTTGCTCGCCATCCAGGGTAGGCAACCGGCACTCATCCAGCCCAGGGCGACCGGGCCACAAGATCTCCGTCTTCGACGGGTTCACCTTCAGCTGGCTGGCACGCAGCCATCCAGTCACGGCTTCAAGGCATTGATGGAAACAATCGGGTACGATATCCGGCCTGCCGTCCATTCTCAGCAGAAGCTGGGTGTCATCCGCGTACTGATAACACTCCAGACCAAAGTCGCCGGCCAGCTGGGCCAGGGGGCGCATGTAGATGTTGAATAATAAGGGCGAGAGGATGGACCCCTGGGGGACCCCACAACTTAATGGGAGCCTCCCGGAGACCTCCTCTCCCCTCTCCACCCGCTGTCCCCGATCCCGGAGAAAGGAGGCCACCCATTTAAGGGCAGTCCCCCTGACTCCAGTCACGGCTAAGCGGTGGGCTAACAGTGCATGATCTACGGTATCAAATGCTGCTGTCAGATCTAACAAGACAAGCAGGGCTGACCCACCCTGGTCCAGCTGGCGGCGAAGTTGGTCTGTAATGGCAACAAGTACGGTCTCCGTCCCATGCCCAATACGGAAGCCGGACTGGAAGGGATCAAGTCCAGCTGTGTCTTCTAAGAACCGCTGCAGCTGATCCGCTGCTGCCCTCTCAATTACCTTGCCTAAAAAGGCACATTAGACACAGGTCGGTAATGGAGGGGAGCCGAAAGATCTAAATTCGGCTTCTTCAGCAGCGGTCTTACCATAGGCTCTTTCAAACCCCCTGGGAACACTCCTTGCTCAAGGGGGCTGTTGATAATCTTTCCCAGGGGGTCTCGGAGCCCCTCCCAGCGGGATCTAACAAGCCGGGAGGGCACGGATCAAGGGAGCAGGTAGTTGGTCTAGCTGCAGTCAGTAACTTATCGACAGCTGCTGCGTCAGCAGTTGGAAACGGGTGAAGGTGGGCCCGCCCGGTGGCGGGGGGTCTCGAGGTCACGTACTGTCTCAAGGGTGGCTGGGATATCCCGGCGGAGAGTCGAGATCTTGTCGACGAAGCAATTCTGGAATGCCTCAGCTGTGGGCGCCAAATCCCTATCATTTGGGACAGTCAAAATTGTTGTCAATGCCCGAATTATTCTAAAGAGTTGAGCTGGGCGTGAATTAGCCGACTCTATCAAGGAGGAATAATGAGTCTTTTTGGCCTCCTTGATAGCACGCTCATAAACATCCTTGAATTGTTTATAAGCCGATCTCGATGCTCCGTCACGGAGGTCTCGCCACACGTCCTCTAGCTGTCTCTTCCTTCGCTTCATCGCTCGCAACTCCTCGGTAAACCAAGGCGAGCGATTTCTACGAGGGGTGAGAGAGCGTCTAGGGGCGATCTCATCTAGGGCAGTGGAGAGACAGATGTTCCAGCGTTCCACTTGCCCGTCGACTGAGTCGCTGGGGAGTTCCAAATCCGTCAGAGCATTCAGGAACCTAGTGGGTTCCATGAGTCTCTTCGGGCGAACCATAATGGGTTCGCCACCCGGTGGCGGAGGGGCCACTCCCAGACGGACTTCCAGGACACTGTGATCCGACCATGGAACCTCTATAATAGAGGTTGGGATCACTTTAATTCCGGCCGCGAAGATCAAATCCAGGGTGTGTCCGGCCTGATGTGTGGGACCGGTCTTGCAAAGTGAGAGTCCTAGCATCTCCATGGTGGATACTAGGTCCATGGCTGCTATTGAGGGGGAGGCGGTATCGGCGTGGACATTGAAGTCCCCCAACACAATAAGTTTAGGGAACCTCAATGCCCACTCTAGTTGGGTTTCTGCTACTGATGTACTTAAAGAAGTTTTTGTTATTTTTTAAATGTTCTTAGCTATATGTGCCTCAAAATCTCTCTTGGCTTTCCTGACGGTTGCTTTGCATTTAGTTTGCCAGAGCTTGTGTTCCTTTCTGTTCTCCTCAGTAGGAAGAGCCTTCCATTTCTTAAATGAGTTTTTCTTCTTTCCAATCACATCTTTTACTTCATTTGTAAGCCATACCGATGTCCTCTTGGACTTTCCCGGCCTCTTTCTTATTTTAGGAATGCATTTTAGTTCGGCTTGTTTTAAAGTATTTTTATACAGTTTCCAAGCATTTTGGAGGGATTTGCTTTTTTTTACTGTTCCTTTTAGTTTGTTCTTTACTATTTTTCTCATTTTGGTGAAATTCCCTTTGTGAAAATTTAATGTCTCCGTGTTAGTTTTCACTGACAGTTTGCTATCCAAACTTACGTTGAAGGTTATTGTGTTGTGGTCACTGGTACCTATGGGCTCAGTTACAAGGACATCTTGAACGAGATCTTGTTCATTAGTTAGCACCAAGTCCAGGATCCCCTTTCCCCTGGAAAGGGAACTGGGTTGCTACACTATCCCCCCCCCTCAGGGCCCCTCCGAGGCCTCCCTCGAGGCTTGGGCTTGTCGGGATACTTGCGGTGGAAACGAGCAACAATGTCCGGGGCGTGGACGTCCCGTGCCGGTGTCCAAGAACGCTCTTCCGGTCCAAAACCCTTCCAGTCAATCAGATACTCCAGCTTCCGGCATCTGATGCGGGCATCCAGGATGTCCTGTACCTCAAACTCCTCCTCCCCATCTCGCATCACTGGAGGGGGTGGCGGCTGCGTCACATCAGGCCGCACCCCTTTCGCCGGTCTCAGCAGGGAACGGTGAAAGACTGGGTGGATCTTCATGTCCGCCGGAAGCTGTAGTTTGAAAGCAACAGGCCCCACACTTTCCAGCACTTTGTAGGGTCCCAAAAACCTCGCATCGAGCTTACGGCAAGGTCTTTGTGTGGGCAAATTCTTGGTAGACAGCCAAACTTTGTCTCCAACTTGGATCTCAGGACCCTCTTGGCGTCGCCGATCAGCCATCCGCTTGTAATCCACTTTTGCCTGGTCCAGTTGGGCGCGCAGCATCTCTTGCATTGCAGTGAGCTCCTGTAGCCAGTCTTCTGCCGCTGGCATGTCTCCGGACTGGTCTACAGGAGTGTAGAACCTTGGGTGGTGGCCATAGTTTGCAAAGAAAGGAGTTTCTTTGATGGATTCTTGCGTCGCATTGTTGTAAGCAAACTCTGCCAAAGACAACAATGACGCCCAGTTGTTTTGCTGATAGTTCACATAACACCGCAGATACTGTTCCAATGTGGCGTTAACCCTTTCGGTCTGGCCGTCAGTCTGGGGGTGATGAGCCGTGGACATCCGTGTCTCAATTCCCAGCAACTTCTGAACAGCCCGCCAGAACTGGGAAGTGAATTGGCTGCCGTGGTCCATCACCAAACTCTGTGGGAGTCCATGCAAACGAAACACATGTTGCACAAACGTATCAGCAGTCTCCTTGGCAGTAGGCATCCCTACACAGGGTATGAAGTGACTCATCTTGGTGAGACAGTCCACTACGACCAAAATCGTAGTGAACCCCTTGGACTTTGGCAAGTCAGTGATGAAATCAGCCGATATCATCTTCCATGGCGCGGATGGAGTAGGGAGCAGTTGGAGCAATCTGGCTGGCTTGCCCCCTTGCTTCTTGGCCCTCTGGCAGATGGGGCAAGTGCTGACATAAGCCTCAATGTCCCTTCGCACTTTTGGCCACCAGAAGTCTCGAAGCACCAACTGTAGTGTTTTGAACAACCCAAAATGTCCCGCGGCCCGGCTATCGTGGCAAAGTTTGAGAATGTCCTCTCTCTCAGGCCCGGGAGAGACATAGATACAGTCACGGCGGCACAGCAAGCCGTTCTTTACTTGGAAAGGGAATTGCGCCCCCTTGGCTAGCTGCTCTTGAACCCAAGGGTCTCCCTTCTGCTGAGTTTGGATCCGTTCACTCAGAGTTCTCTTGTCCCCCGGGTCAGGGTTGATCACCGGGGGTGGCGCAGTGGTTTTGCCGGTGGCGGCAAAGTTCTCAGCCTTCAGCAACCGAGTCTCGGAGAGTCCTTCCCCTCCTCTGACATACTCTGGCTTCCGAGACAGGGCATCAGTTGCTTGGTCTGCTTAGGGGTCACATAGTGAATGCGGAAATTGAATCTCTCAAAGAACAGAGACCATCTCTGCTGCCTCTGGTTCAATTTGCGCTGATTCTTCAAGTGCTCCAAGTTCCGGTGATCCGTGTGAACCTCTACCGGAAACTGGGCCCCTTCAAGCAGATGTTGCCAAACTTCGAAAGCTACCTTAATGGCTAGGAGCTCCTTCTCCCAGATTGTATAGTTCCTTTCCGGCGCCGTCAGTTGCCGGGAATAGTATGCACAGGGCAATAAGTCTGTCCCCTGCGGCTGTAGCAGGATCGCTCCCACTGCTACATCCGATGCATCTGCTTGCACAATGAAAGGGGTGCGGGGGTTCGGGTGCTGCAGAAGCGGCTGCGTGGTGAACAGCTGCTTCAACTTCCGGAACCCCGCTTCTGCCTCCGATGTCCACCGGAACGGCACCTTTCCTCGCAAACACTGTGTGATGGGGTCTGCCCACTTGGCAAAATCGGGGATGAACTTCCTGTAGTAGTTGGCAAAGCCTAGAAATCTCTGAATGTCCTTTTTGCTGGCAGGAGCTTTCCAGTCTGCTACGGCTTGGACCTTAGTGTCGTCCATGGCGATGCCTGTTGGGGAGATGCGGTAGCCCAGGAAATCCACCTCGCGTAGATCAAATGAGCATTTCTCCAACTTGGCATAGAGACCGTGGTCCCTCAGCCGCTGTGGCACTTCCTTTACATGGCGGTCGTGGGTCACCTGGTCAGGCGAAAAGATCAACAGGTCATCCAAATATACTGTCAGATAACGATCTAACAGATCCCGAAAGATGTCATTCATGAAATGTTGGAAGCAGGCAGGAGCGTTACACAAACCGAATCCCATTACGAGGTATTCGAAACTCCCCCATTTGGTCTGGAAAGCGATCTTCCATTCGTCGCCCTGGCGAATACGCACCAAATTGTAAGCACCCCTCAGGTCCAATTTGGTGAAGACTTTAGCCCCCCTCATCTGTTCCAACAACTCCGGGATCAATGACAAGGGGTATCGGTTCCGGATTGTGATTTTATTGAGCTCCCGATAGTCATTACACAGCCGTAACTCCCCGGATTTCTTCTTGACGAACAAGATCGGCGTGCCGGCCGGGGACTGGGAAGGCCGGATGAACCCCTTCCGCAGATTCTCATTCAAAAACTCTCGGAGAGCTTTTTGCTCGGGTTCCGAGAGAGGGTAGAGTCTTCCACGAGGGATGGGTGCTCCGGGCTCCAGCTCGATGGCGCAGTCATAGGGCCGGTGGGGAGGCAAGCGTTCGGTCTCCTTCTCGCTGAAATCGTCCCAAAACCCAGTGTACTTTTTGGGCAAGGTAGCCGCTTGTTCCACCTCTTGGGCCTGGCATGCCCTAGCCGTCATGCAATGTCCCTGGCAATGTTCCGAAGAAAACTGCAACTGCCTTCTGGCCCAGGAGATCTGCGGGTCGTGGAGGGTCAGCCACACGATTCCCAAGATTACCGGAAAATCTGACAATTTAGTCACAAGGAAAGAAATGTCCTCTTTGTGAGAACTCGTCCACATCTTGGTAGGAGCAGTATAGTGTCTCACTGCCCCAGCTTTTAACGGCCTTCCATCAATGGTTTGTACGCCCTTGGGCTCTTTCAGATCATGAAACTGTAATCCAGCAGACTTGGCATAGTCTGCATCAATAAAATTGTTGGTGGCCCCCGAGTTGACCATGGCGTGGACTATCATCGGCCCCTTCTCCTGTGACCACAGGGCGACCATCACTAAAAACAACTGTCCCGTCTGGGGTTCTGGGGGAAGGTTAGCGACTGCGACCGAGTTAGCGAACCCGTTTAAACTCGGCCGACCCCTTCCCCCGCCGCCTGATTGCCTCTTCGGCCTTTTGGGGCTCCTCGAAGGCGGCAGAGGCCCGGGGGGTCTTGCCGCTCGGTTTCTGAGGGCATTCTTTGGAAAAATGCCCGGATCCTCCACAGTACCAGCACAAATTCAGCCGCTGGCACCGTGCTTTCTTGGCGGCATCTACCTTTGGCCTCACGTGCCCCAACTGCATGGGCTCCGGTTCATCCAAGGGCTGAGGAGCCGGTGCGAAGGGCCGGAACGGTGGGCGGCTGGCCACCGCCTCCTTGCGACCAACCGGCCGCCTCTCGGCCCTTTTATCCCACCGTCTCCGGGTCTGCAGCCCGGCCTCCACATGTATGCTCAGTGCGATTGCCTCCTCCAGGTCGGCAGGCCGGGTGGCCCCTCTCAGGATCTCCTGCTGCATCTCCGGCGACAGGCCTTTCATGTACTGGTAACGCAATGCAGCAGGGTTCCATGCTACTTGGGCCGCCAACACTCGGAACCGGGAGATGTACTGGGACAAGGACATGCCTCTCATGGACAAACGATCCAGCTCTCTCTCCGCCAGCTCCGCGTTCACCGGGTCTCCCCAGGTAGTCTTGATGGCTTCCAGGAACACCGCCACGGTAGCCACTTGTGGCGAGGCGGCTCTCAGCTGCGTCGTAGGCCAGGCCGCTGCCGTTCCTTCCAGGAGGTTGTAAACAAAGCCCACCTTGGCTCTCTCCGTGAGGAACTCAGTGGCCCGGAGCTCCAGGTACATCTCACATTGTCCAATAAACACATTGACCTGGGCCTGGTTACCGCTGAACCGGGCTGGGACGGCCAGGGAAGGGTGACTTCCCGCCCTGGCCCGGAGGTCCACCACCTCCTGCTGAACCTCCAAGATCTGGGTGGCAGTTAACTGAGCCATTTCGCCGACTCGCTTTCTGCGTCGCCTGGAACATCCCGTGGTGTGACAAGGGGTTCGTGAGTTGCTCGGCCAACTGTCACGATGCAGGGTCTCGGCCCGGCCCCTTAATCACACACACAGAGACAGTAAACAGCTAACTATTTATTGAATAATAAGAAATAGGTAAAAAGGATAATTGTCCATAAAAGTATCAAAGTTGCAATAAAAAGGTAAAGTGTTCTTAGGTAAATCCAAAGGCAATAGCTTGGCAAAGGTTCTGCAAAACAATGCGGATCAAAAACAGACTTGGTCCGTGGCAAAGCAAACAAGGCAAGGTTCAAGAATCAAGGCCCAAGAAACTTCTTGGCAAGGCACGAGCCTCAGTCCTGGCTCCGTGGATCTTCACTCGCTTCACTCCCTTCTAATCAGAAGTGGCCGAGCAACTGAGGATCCGTTCCCATGGATCCTATACTTAATTCCCTTGGTGAGACCCTCGACGCTCTAGGCTGTGGCGCCAATCTGTGCTTCGGGACCTAGCGCTCCTCTGGCGCTCTAGGCTTCGATGCCATTCCCTCCTGCTAGACTCGATGCTCCGTCTCCTATCAAAGCTCCGTCCTTGCCTCCCAGCACCTGGGTCGCTATCTTCATGAGAGCCAGACTCCCTTTCAGCTTCCATGGGCTCATCCTCCGCTATCTCCCTAACCCTTTCCTGCGACCCGTAACCACCTGGTTTCTCATACTGATTATCTGAATCAGCACTTTCAATGTCGGCCTGACTTTCCCAGCGTTCATAGCCATCAGGCCAGCCATCATCCCAGGCCAAGCTCTCTGTGGGAGATGAAGGCCCAGCTACCTCATCATCCCCTTCCTCCATGTCCTCATCAGCTGCAGCTGGCCCTAATGCAATCGGGACCCCCGGGGCCGCCCCCTGCCCCCTAGGCACGAAAGGGAACTGGGTTGCTACAACACCTGAAAGAGAATACAAGAACCATAATTGATATTATAGAATATTATGAAAGACATAACGAAAAAAGATAGCGCTACTTTTTATCGACGCGGAAAAAGCGTTCGATAAAATCAATTGGGATTTTATAAAGCTCCTCATCAAAGAACTGGACATGGGTCTTACGTTCCAGAATACCATAGAAGCCCTTTACAAGAAACAATCAGCAACACTCACCATCAATGGCCAGGAAAGAGGGGGGAATTCAAATAAATAGAGGGGTGAGACAAGGGTGCCCCCTCTCCTGTTTATATTTGCAATTGAGACTCTGGTGAGGGACATAAACCAGGAGAAAGAACTCAAAGGCACCCAAATCCTATCTCAGAGCTACAAGTTTCGAGTATATGCAGATGACATCGTTTGCATTATAGAAAACCCATTAAACAATATAGAAAAATGGCTAAAAAAGCTCAAAGACTTTGGAGCAAGGGCGGGTTTTAAATTAGACAAACAAAAAACAAAATTCCTCACCAAACATCTAGGAGAGAATGAGAAAATGCAGTTGCAACAAAAAACAGGAATACAAATTGAGAAAAAAATAAAATACTTAGATATAACAATAACAGCGAGTAACACACAACTCCTAAAAAACAATTATGAACAACTATGGAATTCCATCTCTAAGGATATGGAAAAATGGAAACAAAAGAACACCTCACTGCTAGGGCGAATAGCCACAATCAAAATGGTTATACTTCCAAAGATACTTTTCTTGTTTCAGACTGTCCCAATCATTAGGAACGACTATCTATCCAAAAAATGGGACTCCGAGGTAAGAGAATTTGTTTGGAAAAATAAAAAGCCAAGAATAAGCCTAAAAATGATGTCTGATGAGAGAAAAAGAGGTGGTCTGGGGTTGCCGGACCTTAGGCTCTATTACGAGGCACGTAATTTGGTGGCAATTAAGGACTGGGCCCTACTACAAAATCCAAACTCATCAATACTGCGTATGTCCTTGAATTCAAGAACTGTAATCTCCGTTTTTATCACTGTTATGTTTTATGTTTTTATTGTATGTTTTTACTGTACGTTGTGATCCGCCCCGAGCCTGCAGGGAGGAGCGGAATATAAAACCGAATAATAAATAAATAAATAAATAAATACTGGAGGGACATGATCTATGTTCTGGATGGCACGCATACCTCTGGTATGATAAAAGAAAATCAGAGAAAATTTTTAGCCATCATTACGTGAGCTCCGCATTGATTAAGACAGGGCTGTCCAACTGGCGGCCCCGGGGCCGGATCCGGCCCCGTAGCCTGTTGGACACAGCCCCACCTATGCCCTCAGCCGCCATTTTTAAATTTTTTTTAAAAATCGATTTTTAAAAAAAAATGGCGGCCGGGGGGGAGGGGGAGGCGGGGCAGGGAGGAGGAAGAGAGCTAGCTCCTCCTTTTCGGCGCCCCCCCTCCCTACCTAGGAAGGGAGGGGCGCCGGCAGGGCAGAAGGCGGCGCCAACGGCAGCGCGTCACAGGCCTGGCGTGACGCGCTGCCCCTTGGCACCGCCTACTCCCTCCTTCGCGCCCCCTCCTTCCTAGGCCGGAGCCGCCAAAAAAGCAGAAGGCGGCCAAGAGCAGCGCGTCACAGGCCTGGCGTGACGCGCTGCTCTGGCGCCGCCTACTCCTCCTGGCGGCCCCCGGCCTAGGAAGGAGGGGGCGCCGAAAAGGAGGAGTAGGCGGTGCCAAGAGCAGCGCGTCACGCCAGGCCTGTGACACGCTGCTCTTGGCGCCACCTACTCCCTCCTTTTTCGGCGGCTTTAGGAGGGGCGGGGCCTGGCCTGGGGGCGGGGCCTGGGGGCGGGGCCTGGGGGTGGGGCCGAGCGGCCCCGCAGGTCATCAGTGACCTCTTATCCGGCCCTGGACCCGCCAGAAGTTAGACAGCACTGGATTAAGACATGGGAACATCAAGGCTACATCAAGGCTGGATTACTGTAACGCTTTGTATGTAGGTCTACCCCGGTCACTAACCCGCAGGCTCTAGATTGTGTAGAACGAACCGCCAGGCTTCTCACAGGAACATCGATGAGGTGCCACATTACACCATCTCTGCAGCGCCTGCACTGGCTGCCCGTTGAGTACAGAGCCTTACACAAGACCTTGACCTTGGCTTTCAAAGCCCTACGGGCCGGGCCCAACATACCTAAAAGACCGCTTGCTGATGCCTGCTTGCTCAAGGACCCCGCGGCCAGCAAACAAGAACCTTCTTCATGTACCAGGCTTGAAAGAGGGCCCACCTGGAGACCACGAGACGGAGATCGTTCTCCGTTGTGGCCCCCTGCTCTTGGAACTCGATGCCACCGGACCAGAGAGCCTCCTCGACCTGCCCCAGTTCCTGACCGCTCTGAAGACCTGGCTATTCAGGAAAGCCCATGGCTAATGCAGAACCAGGAACTCAAAGACCGAGCCTGGCCCCTGCATTTAACCACTGAATATCTTAATCTAGTTTTAAATACTCTATTTTAATTGTGGAATTTGTTGTGTGTAAGTCGCCCGGAGCACTAACGTGGAGGGCGACTCAGAAATAATAAAGTCAGTCAGTCAGTCAGGAAAAATACAAATCAAGATTTTTCAGAGGTATTCCAGTATGGACTTCACCTATGGAGGCTTTCCATAAAAATGAGCTCGCAGACAATAAATGGTTAGTATACAAGCAAATACTTAAAAAATCAGGCTCAAATAGATGGGACCTTAGATCATTAGAAGAATTAAGACAAGAATTTCCTACACTATCATGGTTCCAGTATCACCAAATCCATGAAAGATATAAAATAGACAAAAAGTTTGGCTTTATGGAAGACGAGGTATGGGAACCGACCGCGAGGAAGAGAAAGAAAAATGTAAGTACAATGTATAAAATACTATTAAGATGGAATATGGAGGAATATCTTATCAAGGATTGTCATATCAGATGGGCCCGGGATCTAGGTCATTCTATATTACTGCAGCAATGGGAAGAGGTATGGTTAAAAAAACTAAAATACACAACAACAACAACAACAACAACAACAACAACAACAACAGAGATAACTGAAAATTGGATGAAAATGCAATTCCGCTGGTATTTATACCCAGCAAAGATTGCCAAATTTGATTTTAAAAAATCATCTAACAGGTGCTGGAAATGCGGCAAAGAATTAGGTACATTCATTCACCAATGGTGGAAATGTAAATATGTCACCAAATTCTGGAAAGCAATGCATACCGAAACCCAAAAAATCCTGAGAATAAAACTTGATTTAGATCCACAGAACTATCTACTTGGGCTCACTAACAAAGGCTTTGACTCCAACCAAGACAAAATCTTCACCCTTAGTACCTGTGTCAGAATAACCTTGGTGAAACATTGGAAGAGAAACTCTATCCCGGACATCGGAGAATGGATACGGAAAATACTCAACATGATCCAGATGGACTCTCTATCACAGAGACTCAGCAATAAAAAAGACAAAACGGACCGGCCTGGCTTCAGGACTCACATGCAGAACAGAGGAAGCAAAACTCTGCTAGATTTGAATGAAATATAAGTAAGGTCACTACCATGTATCCAATTATTCTCAATGTAATCTGACAATGTATATCACTCTGGGGAGACGCTCGGGAAGTCTTTTTAAATGCTCTTTCTGCCCCCGCCCTTACCCTCTGCCCACCCCTCTGCCCCCTCCCCTCACCCCCACCCCCTCCCTCCCTTCATTCCAACCCTTATCTATTCCACTCTTTATCTTAGCTGGGAACATCGTTATATATATATATATATATATATATATATATATATATATATATGTGTGTGTGTGTGTCTGTATGTATATATTCTTATTATCCTCTTGAAAATCACAATAAACATATTTTTTTAAAAAAAGTAGTTTTCAAAATTAATTAAATTATTTTACTATTAATTATCTTAAATAATTAACATGAATTAATTTAATTTTAAAATTGTGTAATTATTTTTAATTAATTAAAATATCAAAATATTTAAGTAATTAAAGTTAAATTAAATAATTAGATTAATTATTTTCAGTAAATTAATTAATTAACAATTAAAAATTTTGTCTTACCATTGGGCATTTCAGAAATGAGTTTCAAGGAGTAATGCATGTTCCAACGGACGATAACGACCGGATCATTAAAAAGATACGCCAAGGCTGGGATAACGCCATGTTCGAGGAAACCAGTCCTAAAAATAAATTAGGGGGAAATAAGCCCAAAATATCACGAAACTATGAAAAAGAAAAGAAAAATTGGACAAAAATACAATGGTTTAAGTGCTGGAATCAGCAAAAGAGAAAGTAGCGCAAACGCTAAGCAGTGCAATAAATCACACTATAAGTATATATGTGTATGAAGAAAGAATCACAGTCTACTCTAGTGGATATACACACATATAATCAATAACAACTGCATATATAATATCATCACAAATGCATGAAAGAATCATAGAAACATAGAAACAATACAATTATACATTCATGTTATAATGAAATCACATTCATAGTAGTACTATGAATGTGATTTCATTATAACATGAATGTATAATTGTAATGTTTCTATGTTTCTATGATTCTTTCATGCATTTGTGATGATATTATATATGCAGTTGTTATTGATTATATGTGTGTATATCCACTAGAGTAGACTGTGATTCTTTCTTCATACACATATATACTTATAGTGTGATTTATTGCACTGCTTAGCATTTGCGCTACTTTCTCTTTTGCTTATTGTATAGACGGAACAGTCGACCTTCCCCTTAAGTGCTGGAATCCCCTTTCATGGAGATGTGGTTAATAGATAATAATACTCTATTGTTGTTATCCTATTATTATGTCAGCGTCGCCTGGGCCGTTTGGTTTGCTGCCTAACGACCCAGCCATTGCCGCCATCAGATAAGAGCGACATCTGGCAGCCCTTTGAACTGTCCCTTGTTCCTGCCCTTTGAAATGCCAGGCACCCAGTTCCTGACCTTTGATATGCTGGACGGACACAGGGGGGAGTGGCTCAGCAGGGGGGCTGGACTCGGGAAGTTTGAAGCTGTAGCCAGGCGGGAAAAGGCCAGTTCGGTCTTTGACTGCCTGGATTAAGGACCCATTAAACTACTTTTCCTTCAACTAACCTTGGAGTGAGCGTGGCTTGATTTGGCACCCTACCGGAGCTGACTTATTATTATTATTATTATTATTGAATTATGAGGCAGGAAATAACAATAGATAAGAATATGGCTGTAGGTAAAAGGTTTCAATAATTATAATGATGTCCTGTTGAAGGCTTTCATGGCTGGAGTCACCGGGTTGCTGTGAGTTTTTCGGGCTGTCTGGACAATATGTTCCAGTAGCATTCTCTCCTGATATTTTGCCTGCATCTGTGGTTAATGGCATCATCAGAGGTTTGTCTAGAGGTTTGCTGGAGGTGTGGCAAGTGGAGTGTGTGTGTGTGTGTAAACACACACATCTGTGGAATGATGTCCAGGATGGGAGAGAGAACCCTTGTCTGTTTAATGCAAGTGTGAATGTTGCAATTAACAAGCTTGAATAGCAGTGAGTTACGATTATGTTTGCAGTCAACCAGTGATGGTATCTGTACAGAGGCAGTGGAGCAAGTGCTGTGCATATATATACCTGAGGAATAATTTTCAGGGTGGGGGAAAACCCTTGTCTGTTTGAAGCAAGAGTGAAGTTTGCAAAGTCAACCAGCGAGAGTATCTGCACGGAGATAGCAAGTGGTGGGTATTATACCTGTGGAATAATATACAGGGTGGGAGAGAGAATCCTTGTCTGTTTTAAGTAAGTGTGAGTGTTGCAATTAGCTAGCTTGTTTAGCACTAAGTAGCCATGAAGTTTGCAAAGTCAATCAGTGAGCGTGTCTGCATAGAGATAGTGAAGCAAGTGAAGTATATGATGTGGAATGATGTCTAGAAGAATCCTTGTCTGTTTGAAGCATGTGAATATTGCAATTAGCCAGCTTGATTAGCACCGAGTAGCCATAAAGCTGCAAAGCCAATCCATAAGGGTATCTGCAGAGAGGTCGCCTGGCCTCTGTTGCCGGATCGACTGATAGCAACCAAATGAAAAGGCCTAACCAGACGATGAATATTAAAGCTGAAGATAAAAACTTCCATTATTATTATTATTGCTATTAATGATGAATATCTAAAAACATCCAATAATTTCAGAAATAATAATAATAATATAGGGCTGAAAATTGTTCCAATAATAATAATAATATAAGGTTGAAAATATAATAGTTCCAATTATAATAATCTTAATAATAAATACTTCAAATAATAATAACAATAATAGGCTTATGTTAACCACTACTGCAACAACAATAATAATGTTAAAATTAAAACAAAAAATGATATAGGGCTGAAAATGGAGGCAGCAAATATTATTATTATTATTTTATTTGTTCAATCTTATATTCCGCTCCTCCCGGCCGGCTCGGGGCAGTTCACATACATATTAAAATGCACAATAAAACAATAATACATTGTAAAACAGTGAAAAGTAAAAGTTGCAAATAATGCAACAACAGTAATAGTAGACAGTTACTGTATCCAGGGGCTTCAATCAAAGGCAAGCCTGAACAGAACAGTTTTGCAAGCCCTCCGGAATGGGATAAGCTCCGCCATGGCCCGCACATTGTCTGGTAATGCATTCTATAGCGTCGGGGCAGCGACTGAAAAGGCTCGTTGCCTTGTGCTGGAGAGATGGCAGGAGCGGACAGATGGCAGGTTTTGCTCTTCCGAGCGCAGTGATCTCAGGGGAACGTATGGGGTGAGGCGGTCCCTCAGGTACACCCGCCCTAGACCATGCAAGGCCTTAAAGGTCAAAACCAGCACCTTGAAGACAATTCGGTACTCGATTGGAAGCCAGTGCAATTGCTGTAAGATGGGCATAATGTGCTCTCTTGCCGGCGCTCCCGCCAGCAAGCGAGCTGCAGCATTTTGCACCAGCTTGAGTTTCCGAAATGTCGACAAGGGAAGGCCTATGTAGAGGCCGTTACAGTAGTCTAACCTCGAGATGACCGTCGCTTCGATTACCGTGGCAAGGTCGTCCCTGGATAGGTAGGGGGCCAGTCGCCTAGCCTGTCGCAGGTGGAAAATTGAGTTTTGCTGACCACAGAGACCTGAGCCTCCATGGCCAGCAATGGGTCCAGCTGAACCCCCAGACTTTTTATCAAAGGTGACGGGCTTAACTGCTCGCCATCCAGGGTAGGCAACCGGCACTCATCCAACCCAGGGCGACCAGGCCACAGGATCTCCGTCTTCGATGGATTCACCTTCACCCGGCTGGAACGCAGCCAACCAGTCACGGCTTCAGGGCTTTGCTGGAAACAATCAGGTACAGAGTCCGGCCTGCCGTCCATTCTCAGCACCAGCTGGGTGTCATCAGCATACTGATAACACTCCAGACCAAAATCGCGGACCAGCTGGGCCAGCGGACGCATATAGATGTTGAACAATAAAGGGGAGAGGATGGCTCCCTGGGGGACCCCACAAGTTAATTGGAGTCTCCCAGAGACCTCCCCCCCCCTCTCCACACGTTGTCCCCGGTCTTGTAGGAAGGAAGTTACCCATTTAAGGGCAATCCCCCTAACTCCCGTCACGGCTAAACGGTGGGTCAATAGCGCATGGTCTACAGTGTCAAACGCTGCCATAAGATCTAACAGCACGAGCAGGGCTGACCCGCCATGGTCCAGCTGGCGGCGAAGTTGGTCTGTAATGGCGACAAGCATGGTCCCCGTCCCATGCCCAATACGGAAGCCAGACTGGAAAGGATAGAGTCCAGCTGTGTTGTCTAAGAACCGCTGCAGCTGATCCGCTGCTGCCCTCTCAATTACCTTGCCTAAAAAAAGCAAATTAGACACGGGTCGGTAATTGGAGGGGGCCGAAGGATCTAAGTTCGGCTTTTCAGCAGCGGTCTTACCATTGCCTCTTTCAAACCCCCTGGGAACACTCCTTGCTCAAGGGAACAGTTGATAATCTTACCCAGGGGGTCTCGTAACCCCTTGCGGCAGGATCTAACAAGCCAGGAGGGGCACGGATCGAGGGAGCAGGTAGTTGGTCTAGCTGCAGCAAGTAACTTATCGACAGCTGCTGCATCCAGCAGTTGGAAACGGGTGAAGGTGGGCCCGCCAAGAGGCCCTCACTGTATCAAATGTGGCTGGGATGTCCCGGCGGAGCTTCGAGATTTTGTTGACAAAATAGTTCTGAAAAGCCTCAGCGGAAGGAGCCAAATCCCTATCGTTTAGGACAGTCGGAATTGTTGTCAACGATCGAATTATCTTTAAAAGTTGAGCTGGGCGTGAACTTGCCGATTCTATCAAGGAAGAGTAGCGAAACTTTTTGCATCCTTGATAGCCTGCTCATAAACATCTTTAAATTGTTTATAAGCTAATATCGATGCTCCGTCACAGAGGCCTCGCCACACGTCCTCTAGCTGTCTCTTCCTCTGTTTCATCACTCGCAGCTCCCCAGTAAACCAATATGAGCAATTTCTACGGGGGGCGAGAGAGCGTCTGGGGGCGATCTCGTCTAAGGCAGCGGAAAGACAGGTGTTCCAGAGTTCCACTTGCCTATCGACCGAGTCGCTTGTGAGCTCCATCTCCCTCAGAGCATTCAGGAACCTTGTGGGTTCCATAAGTCAAAAAATGGGTTCGGCACCCTTACAGGACGGGGTGGCCAGCTCAAGTCGGACTTCCAGGACACTGTGATCCGACCATGGATAACAACAACATTAAAAATTGAAACTCCCAATGCAAACAACAACAAAAACAACAATAAATACCTGCCAACATTGTGAGTGGCCATAATGTACAATACTTCCGTTGCTTTCCGCCGTACAGTGCTATCTTCATCTGAAAGAAGGCCTTTCAGAGTTTCTAGGAATCCTGGAAATACATATAGATATGTTTTTAGATATAGACTAGCTTGGGTATCCAGAAATGCCTGGGTTATTAGAAAAAGGCAGGTTTCTTCTGGGATATCATGAACGGACTGATTAGAAATTGGTGCAGATTTATGGTTGCAGCGGTTTGAAAAAGTTTCTGGATGAGGTAGGTTTTTCCTCATAAGAAGCTTTCATTCTCAGGAAAGGCCAAAAGAGGCAGAATATTCCTCAGAAGATGCCTATTCTCTCAGAGATGAGCAAAGAAGGTGGCTTTTCCCTTAGAAGAGGCCTCTCCTCCCTCAGAAAAGACCAAAGGAGGGAGGTATCCCCGCAGAAGAGTCATCTTTTCCCTCAGAACAGGCCAAAGGAGGCAGGGTTTCCTCTAAAGTGGCCCTCTGTATCTCAGAAAAGGCTGAAGGAGGTAGGATGTCATCTTTTCCCTCAGAAAACTCAGAAATATGCAGGATTTAGCTAAGAAGAAGCCTCTTTTTCTTCAGAAACAGCCAAAGGAGGAAGACTTCCTCAGAAGAGACATCTTTTCCCTCGGAAAAGGCTAAAGGAGATGGGTTTTCCCTCAGAAGAGACACCCTTACCCTCAGAAAACACTGAAAGAAGCAGGATTTCCCTCAGAAAAGGCTTCTTTTTCTATTAGAAAAGACCAAAGGAGAGAGGTTTTCCCTCAGAAAAGTCTTCTTTCCACACAGAACAGGCCAAAGGAGGCAGGTTTTCCTCCAAAGAGGCCTCTTCTCCCTCAGGAAAGTCTGTGTGAGATAGGATTTCCTGTTTCCCTCAGAAAATGCCAAAAGAGGAAGGATTTCCCTTGGCAGAGGGTTCTTTTCCCTCAGAAAAGGCCAAAACGGAAAGGATTTCCCTCAGAAGATGCCTCTTTACCATCAGTAAAGGCCTAAAGAGGCAGGTTTTCCCTCAGAAAAGGCCTCTTTTCCTTAAGAAAAGGCCAAGGATGGTGAGCTTTTCCTCAGAAGATACTTTTTGCCTCAGAAAAAACAGGTTTTCCATTTTTAAAAAGCCTCTTAACCCTCAGAAAAGGCCAAAGAAAGCGGGGTTCCCCTTAGAAGAGGCCTCATTCCCCTCAGAAATGGCCAACAGGGGCAGGATTTCCATCAGAAGAAGCCTCCTTGAAATTTGAAACATGTAGGATTTCCTCTTTTCCCTCTGAAAATGCTGAAAGATGCAGGATTTACCTAAGAAGAAGCCTCTTTTCCTTCAGGAACAGCCAAAAGAGGAAGACTTCCCCAGAAGAGACATCTTTTCCCTCAGAAAAGTCCAAAGGAGAGAGGTTTTCCCTAAGAAAAGGCCTCTTTAGAATTGAAGAATCGTAGAGTTGGAAGAGTCCTCGTGGGCCATCCAGTCCAACTCCCTGCCAAGAAGCAGGGCAGTCGCATTCAAAGCCCCTCAACAGATGAACATCCAGCCTCTGTTTAAAAGCCTTCGTAGAAGGAGCCACCACCACACTTTGGGGCAGAGAGTTCCACTGCTGAACAGCTCTCACAGTCAGAAAGTTCTTAATATTTAGGTGGAATTTCCTTTCGTGTAGTTTGAAGCCATTGCTCCGTGTCCTAGTCTCCAGGGCAGCAGAAAACAAGCTTGTTCCATCCTCCCTATATCTATACATGGTTATCATGTCTCCTCTCAGATTTCTCTTCGGCAGGCTAAACATGCCCAGCTCTTTAAGCCACTCCTCATAGGGCTGGTTCTCCAAGAACTGTCCTGCTTCTTGACAGGGGGTTGGACTGGAGGGCCCACGAGGACTCTTCCAACTCTATGAGTCTATATAGAGGCTTGTTCTCCAGATACTTGATTATTTTAGTCGCCTTCCTCTGGACACATTCCAGCTTGTCAATATTTCCCTTCAACTGTAGTGCCCAGAATTGGACACACATTATTTCTGTCAGCTCCTGGTAGGGTTGCTAAACAAAGCACACTCACAAAGGTCTCTTCCAAAGGAAACGGATTTATTTAGGTCCTTATTCCACAACGAACAAAGAGAGATCTGAAGGTTCCCGCGCAGACACACCTCAAGCCTCCCCTCCTGGAACACCCCCCTCCCTCCTCCCACCGTTTGGCCATCCACATTCCAATGCTGACCATCTGGCTCCTTATCTGATGGCAGCCAAGGACCAAGCCATTGTTTACCTAAGGGCTCTGGTTGCCGGCTGACATTACACCTCCCCCTCCTGGAATGACCTCCCTGCAGGGAGAGAAAGAGAGAGAGAGAAAGGAGAAAGGGCTAAGGCCCTGGCTTTGCAGGAAAGGCAACATGGAAACGTGTGACTAGTCTAGGGGCCTTGACATGCTCTGCTAAAACCCACTCAGGATGCAAGTCCCTGGAAGTCCATTGAACTAAATAACACAGCTTGCCCCGGCGGAGTTTGGAGTCCAGAATGTCCTGTATCTCAAAATGGGTGTGTGCTCCCACCGTGATCGGGACAGGGGCTGACTCGGGCGAGGACCACTTGCGGGAGGTGCACGCTTTCTTGAGCAGGCTGACATGGAACACGGGGCGGACCTTTCACCAGTTGTAGGGGAGAGCCAGCTTTACGGCCACCGGGTTGATCACCGCCGTCATGCAGAAGGGTCCCGGTGTCCCTCCCGGCCGCACGTGAAGCACTCTCCTCGTCTCCCTCTGCGCTCTCGGCTGGCCGACCGGCGCTGGGGGGAGGGGCGTCTCACGCTGCCAGAGGAACTCATGGCCGGATGTCGGCTCCTTCCTCCCTCTCGGTAACGGCGGGGCATCTGCTCCTTGTCGCACTCCACCCGACCAGCCAGCACGACCCAATCCTCCAGGTTGTTCTTGTTTCCCCGATGCAACGCCCACTCTAGCACATCAGCTCTCAGGCCTGCCCTGAAGTATTCTAGCTTGGTAACTTCGGACCAATCTCGGATTCGGCTGGCCACCGTTTTGAACTCTAGAATGTATTCGGAAACACTCCTGTTGCCCTGGTATATTTTTTTAAGTTGGGCCTTCGCCTTCTCCTCCGCCAAGGGCTCCCAGGAAGTCGTCTAACCTCTGCGGCTCGGGGGCCCGGGTGTCGTACATTTGCATCAGCCAGTCTGCCGTCGCTTCCTTCAAGTTCGCGCCCACCGCGTGGATCCGGGCACTCTCTGAGGGGAAGGCGCCTCCGTAGTCCAGCATGAAGTGGTGCACATTGGTAATGAAGTAGGATAGCTGCTTCGGGTCCCCATTGAATTTGACTTTCAGGTCCCCTCGGGCCTGGCCACCCCACATCTGGCTCCTCCCGGCCATCCCTGTGGTGAAGGTAGAAGCGCCTCAGCCGGGGGAGAAGAGGCCATCTTCTGGCCATCCACATTCCAATGCTGACCATCTGGCTTCTTATCTGATGGCAGCCAAGGACCAAGCCGTTGTTTACCTAACGGCTCTGGTTGCAGGCTGACAATTGCAGGTGTGGTCTAACCAAGGCAGAATAGCGGGGTAGAGCATGACTTCCCTCAGAACAGGCCAAAGGAGACAGGCTTTCCCTCCAAAGAGGCCTATTTTCTTTTAGAAAAGGCTGAAAGAGGCAGGATTTATTTCAGAAGAGGCCCCTTTCCCTCAGAATATGCGAAAAGACGAAGGACTTACCTCAGAAGAGGACTCCTTTTCATAAGACAAGAGCAAAGGAGGAGGATTTTCCCTCAGTAGAGGCATCTCTTCCCTTAGAAAAGACCAAAGGAGGGAGGTTTCCTCATAAAAGGCCTTTTTAATCTCAGAGAAGTCCAAAAGAGGCAAGATTTCTTTCAGAAAGGGCCTCTCTTCCCTTCAGAAAAGGCAGATTTTTTGTCGGAAAAGGCCTCTTAGTCCTCCAAAAGAGGTTTTCCCTTGGAAGAGGCCACTTTTCCTTCCATTTTCTCTCAACATAAGCCTATTTTCCCTCAGAAAACGCCAAAGGAGGGAAATTTTCCTCATAAAAGGCTAAAGGAGGTGCGTTGCTTCTCAGAAGACACCTCCTTAACCGCAGAAAAGACCAAAGGAGGAAGGATTACTTCCAAAGAGGCCTCTTTTCCCTCAAAAAAGGCTAAAACAAGTAACATTTTCCTCAGAAGAGGCTGGATGGATTCACCTTCACCCGGCTGGAACGGCTTCAAGGCATTGATGGAAACAATCAGGTACGGTATCCGGCCTGCCGTCCATTCTCAGCACGAGCTGGGTGTCATCAGCGTTCTGATGACACTCCAGACCAAAGTTGCGAACCAGCTGGGCCAACGGACGCATATAGATGTTGAATAATAAAGAGGAGAGGCTGGCTCCCTAGGGGACCCCACAACTTAATTATCATGAATGATTGATAGTTTGTGCAGTTCAGACCAGGAGAGGACAGCCTCTCCTTTTGTATCCCCTTGAGCATAGCCCCCTACCTACATGGCTATGGCTATTGAAGCCACCAATTACTACCACCCTTTGGTCCCTATCAAAGTTCTCGGGGGAGGAGAAACAAACCTCTTCATTTGGGGGCATGTATACAGAGGCAATTGTGATGTTACTAAGCTCTACTGTTATAACCTTTAGATTGTTTTCTTCAGTGTTGTGGACACAACTGACTTGGAGGCCTGGTTTTACAAAGGCAGCGCTTCCACGCTGCGCATGTGGTCTTTCCACTACTAAGATCATTCCTGGAACTTTTAGTCATTTCTGTTGATTATCCCTGTGCGTTTCTGGGACACACCGCACATTATATTTCTTAACACAGTTCACAGAGCAGTTATTCTGTTGCAGCTGACATGCCTTCGATGTTGATTGAGATTATTGTCATAGTAAAGGAGAAATTGATGCTTTAACAGAAGAAACGCCAGGAGAAAGTGCTGCTTAGCGTAGGCTCTGAAATATTGGGGTCAGTTTGCCAGCAACAGTGACGAGAATAATCCACTCTGATTGGTCCACACAAGCACAGGCTGTGATTAGCCCAGAGAACATCATGTGCCTTTAAGATAAGAAACAGTCGTGATTGGCTTAGCACTCGCCATGTGCGTTTGTTTACAAAGTTAGCAATTGGGTTAGAAGATGCGCATGGCAAATGAGGTTTCCACTTGGCAGGCTCCCAGTGGGAACTCGGATAGTAAATGTATCGATTCAAGTACAGCCTGCACATAAGGCAGATAACATAGAGGGAAAGATGGAAATTTACACTGCGCAACGTTTGTTAGCAAATAGAATTGAGTTGTTAGGAATGCTTTGTTTAATTGGATAGAGTAATGTGGGTTCATGAATGCTAGCCAGTAACAATGCATGAAGAAGGAAGGGACTGAAATATTGTCGCCATTGTTTGTATAAAATCTGTTTACTGGGAAAGATCGGGTTCTGTCTTCCAGCGGCGTTGTTCATAAGGGGGCAGACCCATCAGCTGATGTCATGCAAATAAAGCTGGTTTCCTGAATCGCAGTAAAATTGTCGCGTCATCAGTCCTTGCGCTCGCTAGAAACCGCCGCCTAAGGGAAAAGGTATTGCCTTGGGAGTTCTGGGACTCCAGATACCGCTACAATAGTTGGTCCTGAAAAGGTCTGTTGGTTGGTTTGCTTGTTTGGTTGCATGCTGAAGTCACTTCTGGTCACTTCTGGAGTGAGAGAATCAGCTGCCTATGAGGACGTTGCCCAGGGGACGCCTGGATGTCTTGCAATCCTGTGGGGAGGCTTCTCTCAAGTCCCCCAGATTTCCCTCTGAAGAGGCTTCTTTTCCATCAGAAAAACCAATAGAGGTAGCTTTCCCCTGAGAAAAGATTCAGAAAATGCCAAAGGAAGCAGGATTTCCCTCAAAAGAGGGCTCTTTTTCCTCAGAAAACACAAAAAGGCAGGTTTTTCTTCAGAAACTCTCTTTACCCCAGGCAAAGCCAAAGGAGGTGGGTTTTTCCTAAGAAAAAACCCTCTTTATCCTCAGAAAATGTCAAAAGAAGCCTCTTTACCCTCAAAAGGGACCGCCTTACCCCATATGTTCCCCCGAGATCACTACGGTCGGAAGAGCAGAACCTCCTGGTTATTCCATCATCCCGCTCCTGTCACCTATCCAGTACAAGACAACGTGCCTTTTCGGCCGTGGCACCTATGCTCTGGAATTCGCTTCCAGGTCATATTCAGAACTCACCCCTTTCCGAAAAGCTTGTAAGATTGTCCTCTTCAGGCTGGCGTTTGGCTAAACCCAAACGCAATCAACATGCTCATGCCTGATCCAAGAACCGTAGTCCTGCCATCACTATGGCTATGTATTTGTTTTTATTGTATATCTTACTGTATGTTTTATCGAATGTCGTATTGCACATTTTAATTGCTGTAATCCGCCCCGAGCCTGTAGGGAGGAGCGGAATATAAAATGGAATAATAAATAAATAAATAAATAAAAAACACCAGAGGCAGGATTTTCCTCAGAAGAGGCCTCTTTACCGTCATAGAAGGTCAAAGCAGGCAGGTTTTTCCCTCAGAAAACATCTATTTTCCCTCACAAAAAGCTGAAAGAGGATTTCACACATAAGAGGCCTTTTTCTCCTGAGAAAATGCCAAAGAAAGCAGGTTTTCCCTCAGAAGATGCCTGTCTGCCATCATAAATGGCCAAAGGACATACGATTTCCCTAAGAAGAGGTCTCATTTCCCTCAGAAAAGGCCAAAGGATGCTGGCTTTCCCCAGAAGAGGCTTCCTTTTTGCTAGGAAAAGGCCAAAGGAAACAGGATTTCCTCACAATAAGTCCTGAGTCCCCCTTTGGGGGTTGAGAAGTGACAGGATACAAATGCGAGAAATAAATAAATAATAAATACGTCTCTTTTCCTACAGAAAATGCCGACAGAGGCAGGATTTCCCTCAGAAGAGGCTTCTTTTCCCTCAGAAAATGCCCAAGGAGGGAAGTTTTCCTCAGAAAAGGCCAGAAGAGGCGGGTTTTCCCTCAGATGACACCTCTTTTCCCTCAAAAAAAAAAAGGTCGAATGAGGAAGGATTTCCCTCAGGTTACTCTTTTCCTTCATAAAATGCCCAAGGAGGAAGACTTCATCTCAGAAAGGGGCTCTTTACCATCAGAAAAGGAAAAGGAGGTGGGTTTTCTCTCAGAAGAGGCCTCTTTTCCCTCCAAAAAGGCCAAAAGGGGAAGGCTTTCCCTCAGAGGATGACTCTTCCTCAGAAAATGCCCAAGGAGGAAGACCACCGCAGAAAAAGTCTCTTTAACATCAGGAAAGACTAAAGGAATTGGGTTTTTCCTTAGAAGATTTCTCTTTTTTCTCAGAAAAGGCCAAAGGAGGTAAGTTTTCTTTTTCTTTTTTTGTCAGGTAACAATATTTTTGATGTATACATGTCTATCTACCTTAGTCAATCAACCGGTTAATTCTAACATTGAGTACATATTATTACAAGTTACTTAACTTTAAACATATAGACTTGCTATTTCTACATTTTATCCACTATTTTCAGACTAGGCTTTCTACTCAATTTTTTCCCATAACATTCAGACAAACAACATACGAGGTATTACACACAACAGTCCATACACACACCCCAAATCCCTAACTCTTTTCCATCAGAAAAATCTAAAGAAGTTTATTTATTTATTTATGTATTTATTTATTTATTATTTCATGCTTGTCAGTCGCCACTCCCGGTGTGGCTCGGGGCGACTTACAAAATGCACATACAGATAACAAGTACTAAAATGCCCTAAAAACATGATAAAAACACAATAAAATCACAGAAACACAATAAAATGAGTATCGCTGATTAAGCGACCCAAAACTGTTATGGACAAAATGGCAGGACCACTGGGGGGCTATCTGCCATCTTATTCCCCAAAAGCGTGTCGGAAGAGAAGCATTTTACATGCCTTCCGGAATGTCATAAGGTCGGAGATGACCTGGACATCTGGAGGCAACGCATTCCAGAGGCTAGGGGCGATTATAGAGAAGGCCCTCCTCCTTGTGGACTGAAGATGGAATCTCTTGAAGGAGGGAACCTCCAAAAGGAGTTCAGTCTCTGACCGCAGTGGCCTAGTGGGACAGTATGGGATGAGGCGGTCCTTAAGGTACACTGGCCCCAGACCGTTCAAGGCCTTGAAGGTCAATACCAGCACCTTATTTATTTATTTATTTATTAACTTCGATTTAGTATACCGCTCACTCCGGAGCTCAGAGCGGTTTACAGAAGAAGCATAAACACCGTGAGTAATAAAACAGATTAAACAGTTAAAACACATTAAACATCAAAGCAGTTAAAACATATTAAAAACACTAGCCCTCAGCGAAGGCTGGGGACGAGATAAGAATCTGGGGCGGATAGGCGGCATGGCACACAGTGTGGTTGAGTTAAGGGCCAAACGCCTTCCTAAAGAGCCAAGTCTTCAAGGCCTTGCGGAAGGGCAGAAGAGCGCGGATGGCACGGATCTCCTCTGGGAGGCCGTTCCAGAGACTTGGGGCAGCTACAGAGAATGCCCTCTCCGCCGTGTAGTGGCCAGTCTGCAGGTTCCAAGGGAAGGCACCTCAAGGAGGTTAAGCTCCTCAGAGCGCAGTGATCTCGCGGGCACATAAGGGGTAAGTCGCTCCCTCAGGTACACTGGCCCCAAACCATAGATGGCCTTAAAGGTGAGAACTAACACCTTGAAGAGGACCCGAATTCAATCGGAAGCCAGTGCAGCTCGCGCAGGAGTGGGGTCGCTAGTCAGATCTGCAGCACCCAGGAGGAGGCGTGCTGCGTGCTGCACTAGCTTAAGCTTCCGGATCATCGACAAGGGAAGGCCAATGTAGAGCGACACAGTAATCGAGCCTCGAGATGACCGTGGCTTGGATCACCGTAGCAAGGTCGCGTTGGGAGGTAGGGAGCCAGGCGCTTAGCCAAACCGTAGGTGGTAGAATGCTGTCCTGCAGGTGCAGCCAATCTGCTCCTCCATGGACAGGTGGGCGCCCAGCCGACCCCCAGACTTTTACCGATGGCTGAGGGCAGAGGGCCACACCATCGAAAGTTGGCAACTGGGTCACTACCCGGGCGGCCCAGCCACAAGATCTCCGTCTCGGGTTCACCTTCAACTTACTGGCTCGCAGCCATCCAGTAACGGTTTCAAGGCAAAGATGGAAATTATCGGGTACAGAGACTGCCCCGGTCCAACTCAGAATGAGCTGGGTATCATCAGCGCATTGATGACACTCCAGCCCAAAACTCCGTACCAGTTGGGCGAGTGGTCGATATAGATGCTAAATAACAGCGGGGAGAGGATAGCCCTGAGGCACCCCGCAACTCAGCTGGGAGCCTCCGGAGACCGCCTCCCCCACTTCACTCGCTGCTGGCGGCGTTGGAGGAAGGAGGACAGCCAGTTGAGGGCTGTCCCCTCACCCGCCACCGCCAGGCGGTGTATCAAAAGTTGGTAATCGACGGTATCAAACGCTGCCGTGAGGTCCAATAACACGAGCAGCGCCGATCCACCTCGGTCCAAGTGGCAGCGGAGTAGGTCTGTGATGGAGACCAGGACAGTCTCCGTCCCATGGCCTGAACGGAAGCCGGACTGGAAGGGTCTAGCCAGGTTGCGCATCCAAGAAGGTCTGCAGCTGGTCCATTGCTGCCCTCTCAATCACCTTGCCCAGGTACGGAAGGTTCGACACTGGGCGGTAATTGAGGGAGCCGCGGGTCTAATCCGGGCTTCTTCAGCAATGGACTGACCACCGCCTCTTTAGCTCCTCTGGAAAGCCCCTTGCTCAAGGGAGCAGTTGACTATCCTCAACAGAGGGCCTCAGAACCCCTCCACGCAAGCTCGAATCAGCGTGGAGGGCACGGGTCGAGGGAGCAGGTGGTCGACTTAAGGGCTGCGACAATCTTGTCAACATCCTCTCGTCCAGTGGTCGAAACCGGTCGAAGGTGGACCCGGCGGAGGGCCACGGAGTCTCCAGCTCCTGGACTGTATCAAGTGTGGAAGGAAGGTCCCGGAGAACAACGCAATCTTGTCTGCGAAGTGATTCTGAAAACCTCAGCAGAAAGGGCCGAATGTCATTGTTTGGGATGGTAGGGACCATCGTCAGCTGCCGAATTATCCTGAACAATTGAGCTGGGCGTGAATCCGCAGACGCTATCAAGGAGGCATAATAAACTTTTTCGCCTCTGACAGCATGCTCATAAGCATCCATAAAAAGCTTATAAGCTGATGTCGATGGCCCGTCGCGGAGCTTCTTCCACCTGCGCCCTAGCCGTCTCTTCTCCCGCTTCATTGATCTTAGTGCATCTGTGTACCAAGGTGAACAGGATGTGCGGGGTTTGAGTGGGCGTTTAGGGCGATCTCGTCGAGCGGAGGACAGCGCGTGGTTCCAGGTGGTAACCAGCTCACCGAGCGAATCGCTGGCAGGCTCCAAATCCCTCAAGGCATTCAGGAACCTAGTTGGTTCCATAGGTCCCTCGGCGACTCCAAATTGGTTCGGCACCTTTGCCGGGGCGCGGTTGCTCGACCCGGACTCCCAGAGCACAGTGGTCCGACCATGGCACCTCTGTAACAGAGGTGACGGACACTTGACACCTGCATGGAAAATCAGATCAAGGGTGTGACCGGCCGGGTGTGTGGGGCCTGACTCGCAGAGGAGAGGCCGAGTGCCGCCATGGAGCGACACAACGTCCCCCGCTGCCGATGGTGAGGAGGCTGTGTCGGCGTGGACGTTGAAGTCCCCCAGCACAACTAGGCTAGGAAACCTCAACGCCCACTCCGCCACAATCTCCACCAGCAGGGACAGGCTCCCGCTGGTGCGCTAGGTGCACGGTACACCAGCAAGAAGGCTGTACTCTCTCCTCGCACCCCACATCAGGCCGACACTTTCAATCCCATCTGCCTCCAAAGCAGGGACCGCTCTGAGGTGTAATAGGTCACGGGAGAGAATTGCCACGCCTCCCCCCCGCCTCCCAGTCCTGTTCTGGTGGGTCAGCGCGAAGCCCGGGGTGTCAATTCCTGAAGGCAGGTGATATCACTGTCCTGGAGCCAGGTCTCCGTAATGCAGCAAATATCAACCTGTCTGTCTTGAATAAAGTCCCGGATCGTTGTCGTTTTTATTCCGGACTGAGCGCGCGTTTACTAACACCAGGGAGGAGGGGAGGAAGTTGGAGACCTGACAACAGTGTCCCTCGGGATAGGTCGCAGGTCAGAGGCAGCCCGGTCTTGGCACGACTCAGGAGCCTCTCGCACTCGGCCTGCGCCTATTGCGACAATACCCCATGCCGGAGATCACTGTAATCGGGGCCCCCTAGTAGGAGAGTTTACAAGTTGGAGTTTCGTGGGGGGCTCAGTTTCCGGCAAATCCCATGAAAAGGGGAAGACGTTGAGAGGCTCTGGCCACCCACGCACCGGCCGGTGGCTGTATTAACGGTGGCAGTTTCCTGGGATAGGACAGGACATGAAGCCAAGATGGAAGCTGTGGGCACCTGTCGATCAAGGGCCACTTCACTCCTACCGACCGCGTGGGGTGGCTTTGCCGGGCCCCTACGTGCCGGACCTCTGTTTGGGCCAAA
This sequence comes from Anolis apletophallus, assembly GCA_030556195.1. NCBI lineage: Eukaryota > Metazoa > Chordata > Lepidosauria > Squamata > Anolidae > Anolis > Anolis apletophallus. Next base: position 204,993,950 of record JARBWK010000003.1, read on the forward strand.
GTTCGCCCCAGAAGGTCCGCGTGCGAATTTCTTCGTGGACCTCCTGACGCGTCTCAACCGGAGTTCTTGGGGCCGCCAATTCCACCACTGCTGAAGTTGGGGTCAAGGACCTACTTCCCACCGCAGTCGTGATGGTGGGACGGCGGGGGGAGGGTTAGGCATGCGTTGCAGCGCCTGGCTGCTGGTGTTAGCCGGCGCTTCACGCTGACCAGCCGGTGATGGGGATGTCAGTTGGCCATTTTGAACTCTCCTTGAGCTTTTTCCCTTCTGACGCCTCGTCTCATCTGTCCAGGCCTGTTCTTTTCTTTCCCTTCTCCCGGGTGGACTGAGAGGGCGGGGTCCTGATGGTGGGGTAGCGCCAGGGGGCCGCAACAGCCGGGCAGGCCCGGCGTCGGGGCTGAGCCCCGGGGGCCCTGGCCAGCACCGAGGAGATCTTCAGCCCTGGGGATGCTGGCTCAACTCTCAGTTGTATGGATCGCTCTGGTCCAGCAGGGGGCGATCGGTCTAAGTCAGGAACAGAGTCGGAGGGGGGCGGGAGCACCATCGTGGGCGGGGCCAGAGAGGCCGGGCTGGCCGGGCTCGACGCCATTTTGGTAGACCTTGAAAGTGATCCGGCACTCCACTGGGAGCCAGTGCAGCTCGTGTAGGATAGGTGTTATGTGACTGGACCTTGGGGCACCAGCCAAAAGGCGAGCTGCCGCATTCTGAACCACCTTCAATTTCCGGATCACCATCAAAGGAAGACCAATGTAGAGAGCATTACAGTAGTCCAATCTCGAGATGACCGTGGCTTGGACCACTGTGGCTAGGTCGCGACGGGAAAGGTAGGGAGCCAGCTTCCTCGCCTGCCGGAGGTGAAAAAAGGCAACTCTGCTGACAGCAGAGATATGACTCTCCATTGTCAGCTGAGAGTCCAGAATGACACCAAGATTCTTAACTGCCGACGACGGACGTAATGCCAGGGTAGGAAGCCGGGTCTCAACCCCCCGGGCGGCCCAGCCACAGGATCTCTGTCTTAGCTGGATTCACCCTCAACCTATTGCCTCACAGCCATTCAGTGACGGCCTCAAGACATTGATGGAAATTATCGGGCATGGATTCGGGGTGGCCCTCCATCCCCAGAACAAGCTGAGTATCATCCGCATACTGGTGACACTCCAGCCCGAAGCTACGCACCAGCTGAGCAAGTGGTCGGACATAGATGTTAAATAATAGGGGGGAGAGGATTGCCCCCTGAGGCACCCCACAAAGAAGTGGGGAACCCCCGGAGACATCCTCACACCTCTTCACTCGCTGCGAGCGGTTCCGGAGGAAGGAGGACAGCCAACTTAAGGCCGTCCCCCTCACCCCGGCCCCGGCAAGGCGGGGGGTTAAAAGATCATGATCGACTGTATTGAACGCTGCTGTGAGGTCCAATAACACGAGCAACGCCGATCTGCCTTGGTCCAGCTGGCAACGTAGCTTATATGTGATGGAGACCAGGACCGTCTCCGTCCCATGCCCCGAACGGAAGCCGGACTGGAAAGGGTCAAGCCAAGTTGCGTCATCTAGGAAGGACTGCAACTGCTCCATTGCTGCCCTCTCAATTACCTTGCCCAGAAACGACAGATTCGAGACTGGGCGGTAATTGGAGGGGGACAGTGGGATCTAATCCCGGCTTCTTCAGCAATGGAGCGACCACCGCCTCTTTCAAACCCTCTGAAAACACTCCTTGCTCAAGGGAGGTGTTAACTAGTCTCAACAGAGGGTCTCGCAAGCTTTCACAAGCCAGGAGGGGCACGGATCGAGGGAGCACGTGGTCGATCTAGTAGCAGTCACTACCCTATCGACAGCTTCTGCGTCCAGTGGCAGAAACCGGTCGAGGGTGGGCCCAGCAAGAGGCCACGGAGTCTCAAGTTAACTGACTGTATCAAGTGTGGCAGGAAGGTCCCGGCGGAGGGTCGAAATCTTGTCCGTGAAAAAGCTCTGAAAAACCTTGGCAGAAAGGGCGTGATCATCATTTTTTGGGATGGTAGGGACCATAGTTAAAGACCTAATTACTTTAAACAATTGTGCCGGGCGTGAGCTAGCAGACGCTATTAAGGTTGTGCTTTCTCTCAAAAGAAGTCTCTTTTCTTTCCGAAGAGGCCAAAGGTGAGACATTTTCCTAAGAATAGGCCTTTTTTCCTTTATAAAAGGCTAACAAAAACAAGTTTTTTCTCAGAAGAAACCTTCTTAACCGCATAAAAGGCCAAGGGATGAAGGTATTTACTCAGAGAAGCCTCTTTTCCCTCAGAAAAGGTCAAAAGAGGCGTATTCTCTCTCAGAAGATGACTCTTTTCCCTTTCAAAAAAACCAAAGGAGGATTTCTTCACCTCAGAAGAGGTCTCTTTTCCATCAGAAAACAGTGAAAAAGACAGGATTTCCCTAGAAAGAACAGTGAAAAGACAATGTACAACAGTTTAAAAACATGGAATTCCCAAGTAGAAAGATTTCCCAGGTCTGAAAGTCGGAGACCAAGGGCGGAGGCAGGCTTTTCTCAGAAGCAGCCTCTTTTCCCACATAAAAAGCCAATGGAAGCCAGTTTTCCCTCAGAAGATGCCTCTTTTCCCTCAGAAATTGCAAAAAGAGGCAGGATTTCTCTCAGAAGATGCCTCTTTTTCCTCAGAAAAGGCCTCTGTCATCATAAAAGGCCAAAGGGGCCTCTTTTTCCTCAAAAATTGCCAAAAGATGCAGGATTATCCTCAGAAGATGCCTCATTTCTCTTAAAAGGAACAAAGGAGGAAGATTTCACCTCAGAAGAGGCAAAGAAGTTGGGTTTTACCTTAGAAGATTCCTTTTTTTCTCCTCAGAAAAGGCCAAAGGATGTAAGTTTTCTATCAGAAGAGATCTCCAAGTGCCACCTCTGTGTTGATGGAGGCAGGCAGGATTTCCCCCGGGTACTGGTTGTGGGGGGTCGGGAGCAGGTGAGGGTTTTGCCCTCCTTTCTGCTCGAGATCCCTGTGTACAACTAGTGGGCCACTGTGTGACACAGAATGCTGGACTAGATGGGCTGAGGCCCGATTCAGCATGGCTCTTCTTATGTTCTTATGTTCTTATCTCAGAAAAATCTAAAGAGGTCACATTTTCTCTCAAAAGCAGCCTCTTTTCTTTCAGAAAAGGCCAAAAGAGGGACGTTTTCCTAATAAAAGCCCTCTTTTTCTTTCTTAACTGCATAAGAGGCAAAGGAATGCAGATTTTCCCTCCAAAGAGTCCTCTTTTCTCTCAGAAAATTCGGAAAGAGGCAGGATTTCTCTCAGAAGAGGCCTCTTTTCCTTCAGAAAGGTGTGAAAGAGGAAGGATTTACCTCAGAAGATGACTTTTCCCTCAGGAAAGGCCAAAAGATGTGAGTTTTCTTTCAAATAGGACTCTTTTCCCTAAAAAAAGAGCCTCTTTTCCGTCAGAAAAGGCTAATAGAAGCATGTTTTCTCTCAGAAGAAGCCTTCTTAACCTCATAAAAGGCCAATGGATGCAGCTTTTCCCTCCAGAGAGGTTTCTCTTCCCTCAGAAAAGGCCACAGGAAGTCAGTTTTCCCTCAGAAAAGGATGAAGTGGCAGCTTTTCTCTCACCTTGGTTAGTGGCCTCATAAGTGCATTCCGGGGTCGTGGAACAGGTCACGTAATGCCATTAAGGCCCTCAGTAAAGGCGGAAAGAGGCAGAATTTCCTTTGGAAGAGGCCTCTTCCATCAAAAACTGGCGAAAGAGGCAGGATTTCCCTTGGAAGACGTCTCTTTTCCCTCAGAAAAGTCCAAAGGGGGGTTTTCCTCAGAAGTGGCCTCTTTTCCCTCAGAAAAAGCCAAAGGAAACCACCGTTTTCACTCAGAAGAATTATGTTTCCCCTCAGAAAATGCCAAAGGAGGGAGGTTTTCCCTCAGAAAAAAACCCTTTACCATCAGAAATGGCCAAAGGAGGCAACCTTTCTCTCAGAAGAAGCCTCCTTAATGTAAAAGGCCAAGGGATGCCTCTTTACTCTCAAAAAAGGCCAAAGGAGCCAGGTTTTCCCTCAAAATAGGCCTGTTTTCAGAAAAGACCAAAGGCAGCATTTACCTCACCTTGGTTAATGGCCTCATAAGCATGTTCTGGGTCATGGACCATGTCGCATAACGCCATTAAGGCTCTTTGTCGGGTCAGTAATTCAGTGTCTTGAAGCTCTTCATTCAGTTTTGGAAGTGCCCTTCGGCCGAAAGCAATGGGAGCCTTAGTGGGATCAATATCTGGAGGCAACTTGGAAGAAACACGAGGCAGCGCCATCTTTACACACAAGTCTTTTTTTCTTTTCTTTTCTTTTACAAAAAATAGCCTTTAAAAAACTTTTTCAGGCCCCAATACTACTTAAATATTCTTCTAAGTAGCACCTTAAAGTCTTTGTTCCCGGCTCCAAATTCACTAGGAATTGAAAAAATACAATCATACATGTAAAGTGCCCAAACACGTGTTTCCTTTTAACCAAAATATGGTTTGTGAGCTTTGTCTTCCAAACACGTGTCTCTGCTTAAACGCTCAGACCGCGTTGTGGAACCGGATGCTCAAACCTTGAGACACGTGTATTTTAAAGGTAATAATGTTGTAAAAATTAGAAATCGGCTTCCAAAACATCATAGAGTCCGAGGCTGCGGTTGCTAAGTGACGTAGCCCCGCCCATCTGGCACACAGAAGGAGGCGGGGCCGACAGAGAAATAAGCTCCACCTTCTTCAGTGTGACATCACAGGCCGTTGTGTATTTATTTATTTATTCATTCATTTATTTATTTATTTATGGCATTTTACCCCGCTCTTCTCAACCCCCGAGGGGGGACTCAGAGCGGCTTCCAAAAGGCATAATTTGATGCCCACATCACAATCGCAGTATAAAACACAATATAAAACCCTCCAGCATTCGACACTAAAATACATTAAAATACAATTATATTCACACATCCTATGCATTCACCTATGTTAAAAACAGTGTGTTTCGATGGCACTGCAGCACAGAGGCTCTTTCCCTTTTTTAAGGGAACTGCAAGAAAAGGGGGGGGGGGGTCCGGGAGACTCAGCTGTGCAAGGGCCGTAGCACTTCGCTTCCAAAACTGTTCCCTACCAGAGTTGAAGGGGTTTTGAGGCTTTTCCACCCCTCTAAAGGGGGTTGGTCCCCGTAGCTATTTTGTGTGGGGGGATGGGTTTTGTGTCCCAGAAATCATAGCAACCCCCCCCCCCGAAAGCATGCTTTTAAGGGGGTCATGGGAGTTGTACTTCCTCAAAAGCCGTCTATTAAGGATTTTTGAGGTTAAGATCCTGGAGAATGTTTTGTGTGCCGTTCTAGGACTTGTAGTCCTTCAAAATGGTGGGGTTTTTAAAAAGGGGATTATGGGAGAAAATCATCCCCAAAGCCTTTGTGTGCAGTTACTGGACTTGTAGTCTCTCAAGATCATATATTTGAGGGACTGTGAGATTTATCGTGCCCCAAAGCATAGTTTTCAAAAGGAGGATTATGGGAATTGTATTGCATGGTCGCGTTTGGACCGTTTTCCTTGTTTGCATATTTGGCTCCTCCTGTTTGTCTCCCGTTTCATGCTAGGGAGTCACAGGACTGCTTCATAGTCAAGGAAGGAGAGGGAGGAAAAGCCATAGGACCTCGGAAGGCGCACCCCAAAGGTCATCTTGTCTGTCCACAGAGAGGCCACGAAGTGTAAGCCGGAGCAAGGGGGTTCTAGTAAATCAAGCTCACTCCAAGCGGGGTTGAAGGATAAGTGGTTTAATAGGTCCTTAATCCAAAGCAAGCAAAGATAGACTAAAGTTTTCCCGTGCAAGGGTCTCTTCAAAAGCCCTCCCTGGCCCGCCCCCCTGCTGGGCCCCTCCTTCCTCAGGGATGACCATCCGGCTCTCCGCATATCAAAGTTCAGGAAAGGTGCCTGGCACTTCAAAGGGCGGTTCCAGTTCAAAGCCCGCCAGATGCTGGTTTTATCTGATGGCGCGCAAGGTTTGGTCCGTTAGGGCAACAAACGGGCCAAGCGGCACTGACATAGCGCCCCCCTCCGGAAAGGAGCCACCTGCAAGGGAGAGAAGAACAAAGGGGAGGGTGAAATCAGGGCCCCGGCTTTGCAGGGAAAGCGGCATGAAAGGCCTTCAGCAGCTTTGGGGCCCTCACGTGATGGGCCAGCACCCATTCAGGGTGTAAGTCTTTGGCAGTCCATTTAACTAGATAGCTAAGGCGGCCCTTGAGGCGCCGCGAGTCCAAAATTTCACGGATCTCAAAGTGGGTGTGGGGCCCCACCATGATCAGCACCGGAGCGTCTTCAGGCTCGGACCACTTCCGGTCGGACACAGCTTTTTTGAGTAAGCTCACATGGAAGACCGGGTGGACCTTGCGCCAGGTGTGCGGGAGGTCCAGCTTGATTGCCACGGGGTTAATCACTTCCACCACGCTGAGGGGCCCTACAAACTTATTTGCAAATTTGCGCGACTGCTGAGTGGACTTGAGGTGTTTGGTGGACAGGAACACGCGATCTCCGACGGCGTACACGGGTTGGGGGCCTCCTTTCTTGTCGGCGTACAGTTTGTAGGAGTCCCGAGCTTGTCGCAGCGCTGCCTGTATTTGCGGCCAAGCTGCCGCCACCTTGGCCCCCAGTCCGTCGGCGGCACGGCCGGGTCTGCTGCCAGGGAAGGGGGGGAAGTCTCGGCCGGAGACGACCCGAAAGGACGAGGCCCCCGTCGAGGCGTGCTCGGAGTTATTGTAGCTGTATTCGGCCACGTCCAGCAGCTCAGCCCAGTTGTCTTGCTGGTAGGTGGAGTAGCACCGGAGGTACTGCTGCAGGGTCCGTTGGACTCGCTCCGTCGTGCCGTCCGTCTCCGGGTGAAAAGCTGTGCTCAGGACCCGCTGTGAGCCCAGGCCCGCCAGGAACGCCTTCCAGAACCTGGACGTGAATTACGGGCCTCGGTCGCTCACGACCCGGCGTGGGCACCCGTGGAGCCGGAAGACGTGGTGTGTAAACAGGCGGGCCAACTCCGGGGCTGTAGGGAGTCGGCGAAGCGGAACGAAATGAGCCTGCTTGGAGAAAAGGTCCACCACCGTCCAAATGGTGGTGTATCCGCCGCTGGGTGGCAGGTCGACGGCAAAGTCCATGGCGATTTCACTCCAGGGCTCGGCGGGGTCGGCAACCGGCTGCAGGAGCCCCGTCGGGCGGCCCGTCTTAGGCTTGTTCTTGGCACACACCTCGCATTCAGAAATGTAGTCATTAGTGTCCTTACGCATCGCTGGCCACCAGAACTGCCGGGCTAACAGCTTTAGGGTCTTGGTGAGGCCGAAATGGCCGGACAACGTGGAGTCGTGGGCTTGGGCCAGGATCTGGGCCCTCTGGCTCTGCGGGACGTACAGCTTGTCCTTGTAGTAGCAGACCCCTCCGGATTCGGCTAGGTCCACCCGGTGCTCTTTGAACCAAGCGTCCGACTCGTAGGCCGCCGCCAACTCTGCCAACAGTTCTGGGGTTCCGGGAACAGTGGGCTGAGGGGCCTTGGCTGCCGCCCGGGTGCGGGCCACTAGGCCTAACTGGCGTTTGGTAAACACTGTCCCCATTTCCTCTGGCACTGAGTAGTCGGCCTCAGGCATCCTAGACAGGGTGTCGGCTAGCAGTTCTTCGCCTGAGGAGCTGGTTCCTGAAGAACTGCGTTTCAGCTGCTTGTCGTTGAGTCAGATCTCAGTGCCTGGAGGTTTTTGTGGTGGACAAAGCTGGGAGAAGTGTCTTAACCCCCGAACTGCAAAAGACTCATCCCACCTCCCCATCCCCCGCCTGAGAACCCTAATAATCTCAGGATCTTACAAACCCGGTGGACAAAGCTGGGAGGCTTGCCTTCCCTGTGAACCAATAAGGCCTAATTGTAAACACTTGTTGGCTGTGAGGGTGCAACACACATAGGGTGCAAATGCACTGGAGGGAAGGATATTAGAGGCAAAGGTGAAGTACTCTGGCCACACAATGAGAAGACAGGAATGCTTGGAGAAGATAATGGTGCTGGGAAAGGGGGAAGGAGAAAGGAAGAGGGGCTGAGCAAGGGCAAGGTGGATGGATGATAATATCCTTGAAGTGCGTAGCTTGACTTTGAAGGAGATAGGGGTGGCCACCGGGTCCCAGAGAAGTGTGCCTAGAAACCACAAGGCGTGGTAGGGCTTTCTCAACCTCTGCTCCAGCTCTATGGAATTCGCTGCCACCTTATACGAGAGCCATGCGTGACCTACGGTCCTTTGTCCAATCACTTAAAACACAGCTCCTTGGAAGAGCATTTAACCTGTAATCTAACCTTAAATGGCCCCTTGTTGTGTAGTTTATCCTGTTTTACCTGTTCATGTAAGTCGCCCAGAGCACTTCGGTGAATGAATGAATGAATGAATGAATGAATGTAATTGGGTGTTATGACTTCCTTAATATCCAGCACCAAACATAGCATAGCATGGCCTCCTGCATTGGAATTACCTGCCCTTTTGAAGCAGGAAGAAAGAAAGAAAGAAAGAAAGAAAGAAAGGAGTGAGAAATCAGCAAGTTATGTTCTGACAGATGGTCAGGCTTTAGTCAGAACTCAGACCAGAATTTTCTATTACAGCAGTGGTTCTCAACCTGGGGGTCGTGACCCCTGTGGGGGATCGTTTGGCAATTTGGCAGGGGTTGCAAAAGCGCCTCCTTAGACCCTGCCTCCCCAAAATGGCTGCTGGTCCCCTCTTCCAGCCTGCATCAGTGTCAGACCCCAGGCCTCTGTGTCCCAAGGACCAAACCACAGCCATGATGGCAATATTGTGCCAGTCAGGCCTGCTAGCCTTTCCTCCCATGCCAAACAACTGCTGAACAAGCCGGTTCAAACTTTGGTCAAGGTTGCTACTCCTGCTCAGGCTGATAAGCAGAGGCGCTGGGATCTTGGAGACGGGGCAACTCCTTTACACAGATGTCAGGCCTAATTGGCACCGCATACCTTTCCCTTGAGAAGAGACTAACAACAGCTGGAAATCCTCTTTGTGAGAATTGACACTCGACGCAGTTGCGTCGGACCTTCTTCAAAGGATTGGTGAACTATAAACATGGGGACTCTGAAACCATCCCCATCTCAAGCCAACGTAGCAACTCAAGCTCATGGGACACAGAGCCCCCTTGACCCACTCTACACCCTGGTGCTGTTTCAAGGAGGATGGATCACAGATGATGGGACTTGAAGTACCATCACTCACCTTCCAATACCGCTGCAACCCTCATCCAATGCATGATCAAGACCAAACGTGACACACAGACACCCCCCATGACCCACTCTATATCCTGCTGCAGTTCTAAGGGGGATGGACCATGGATGATGGGTCTTACAGTACCTTCACTCACTTACTGAAACCACTGTGACCCTCATCCAATGACCAATGCAGACCAAACTTGGCACACAGAGCCCCCACGACCCACTCTACATCCTGGTGCAGTTTGGAGGACGGTGGACCATGGATGATGGGACTTGAAGTACCTTTACTCATTTCCCGAGACTGCTGCGACCCCATTCCTGCAGGCAGTCAGCATCTGGCACTCACAGTAGATCAAAGCAGTTCAAACCACGGCAAACGTGGTATGGGCAGCAGCGAACTAAACACAAAAGTGAAATCCCCTAAACTCCCACAACCCCAGCTGAAACAACAGCATGCCAGCCCCCCAAAACAAAGCAGATTTCCCAACTCACGTTACTCTGTACAGGATTCAGAATTCAAGATACAGGGTACAAGGCAGAAGTCCCAAACGCAACACCTTGCCAGCTGCAAACTGAAGCGTCTCAATGCCCACAATTTATTAGTCTTCCACCACGGACCCACCTGAGCTCGACAACGCCTTGTCATTTGTTAATGCTGTTGTCTCAGCTGCTGTTGTCTCAGCAGCTGCAGACCCTCTCCAATTTTTCCATCTTCTGTCAAGACTTAGGTCTCCCCAGCAGTCGTCAGGATAGCCTGAGGGCCATTCATTATCACCAGAGAACCCCCAAAAGGTGTCACTGCTTCTGGGTTCCTCACAAACACCCTGAACCTCCTGCACCCTGGCCCAGTCCATCTCTGGCTCTTCATCCGAACTACTCCCTTCACTTTGACTCCCATCCTTCCCAGGGAAGCCCTCAAAAGACTCCTCATCAGAAGGCTCTGTAAGCATTTGTCTTATTCTCTTGCACTGAGAGATCTCCTTTGCACTTTGTTCTTGAGTAAGCCTTTTGCTTCCCCTCTGAGGCATAGAATAGCTGTCATCAGCCCCACCCAGTTCCATACTACTGCTAGATGCTGAAGAATCAGCCCCACCCAACTCTCTACTATCAGGAGCAACAAGAGCCTCAGGCTCTACTACAATAGATATCGTTTCTATGGGCTTTCCCGTTCATCTGGGAAGCTATTTTCATGGACTTTCTGGCATCATTGACAATTTACCATGTTGATTGGACTTCTGGGAGTTGAAATTAACAACTCCCGGGGCACCCCCTTCCATAATTAAGAATCAGCGGTCTAGTAGAGCATTAGAAAGAAACATGAGCAAATGTGAAGCACAAAACATTCTTTGAAAATGTTAGGGTTTGTGAAAATTTCCTTGCTATGATTAGAAAACTGCTAAAATTATTTGATGCTTCCTTTGAGAAAAAAAAGCTGAATGAAGAAAGGAAGGCAGGCATCGTTATCGTTTGTTGTCAGATGAAATAAGTTGAACAGCCTATTTTTCCAGCCCTGGTTTCTGAATGGAGTTAGAGAATTATAGGCAGGTTGGCTTGGGAAATCACTTGTCCTATGGCATCCAGTCATGAGAAATGGCCTAAAAGCAAGGTATTGGATAAAGAAGTGCCTCAATGCTGGCAACTTCCATCCCTTGGTGATGAGTGACCAACTGGCCGCCTCTCTCCTTCGTTAGGCCTACAACTCTCCTCCTCCCATTGCGGCTGCACTGCGCTTGCCTTGTCCTGGTGGTGTTGTCTTGGTGTGGTGTACCAACAGGATTGTGTTCAGGATGCTGTTAGGGAGATACAATTATTATATATTAGGGGCAGGCAAAGTGGGGGCCTTCAACATGTGGCTATTATTTTGAAGCACCTACACCTTCCTTTGTGGTGAGGAAAAATTCTCCTCCAAAAAGCTCTTAATAGTGACCATTCTGCTTTTAAAGAAGCTTGGTGTTCAACATTTTTTTACGATCCCCCCCCCCCCCTGAAATCAAAAGTAGGCAGTTGGAGCTGGTACATTTTGGGCCGTAGGCACTGCTCGCTCTCAAGAGGTTCTAGTGACATAAATGTGCCCTGCGCCTCTCACAATGGCCTACTTCTCTTACACAGGAACATCATGTCCAGGAATATTAGGGATGGAAATCGTGGGGCCCTCTAGATTATGTTGGGCTTCGTCCCCAAAATTCCTTATATTGGCCTTATTGGCTCGGCCTGATGAGAGTGCGCTGTTCAACAACATCTGGGCAGCCACATGGTTTTTGTAGCAGCAATGCAAGAGTTGTGGGAGTCTTAAAATTTTCTGTGAAGGAACAGTGGCTTAGAGGTCATCAAATATCCTGCCAATGTTTCAGGAAAAGTCTGGTTTGAAACCTCCAGCGACTGGTGCCATTGACTCCTGGTCGTCATAGACTTTTGGATGAAGACATATATTGTAGGGCTAATACATTATAGTGATGTGAGAGTTGGACTCCCAGGACTTCACCACATGAGTGGAGGGAAAGTGGGGGAAAGTGAAGGGCAGCCGAGGAAACTGTCCATATTCTGCCCATATCCCTCGTCCTTTCCCCATTGGGGCCCGTCTTTCCCCATCTCTCTCCCGTTTGGAGTAGGAAGGAATTCTTGCCTCTGTGTCTGCGCTGCGAAAGCTGAGCCCCACAGAGTCCCACCAGAAGTGGCCTTGCGTCATGTGACGGCCTTCGTGGGCCTCTGTTTCAGTAACACAGATACATGGGGTAAGGAGGAACCAGAGAAGACGGAGGTCCCAGGAGTCTGGGAGACAAGTATTCAAATTCTTGTTCAGCCGTAGACCCGCGTTGGGTGACCTTGGGCGTATCACACTCTCTCGGCCTTCAAGGAAGGCTATGGAAAAACCCTTGTACCTTGCCAACAAAACTCCATGGCAGATGCGCTTTAGGATCGCCATAAATCAGAGACTAGTTGAGGCCACAGTACCACAAAGTAATAGCCTTAGGCACCACGCTTGGGATTATGTTTTCAGGGATGAGTTTTGATTGCTAACCCTGAACTTTCAGGAATTTTTCCTTTGTGAAATCTAACAAAATAACTTATGTACTCTGGATTAGTATTTAAGTCACTTTTGTACTTTGAAAAGCCACTAGATGTCCCTCTTGACGCATGTCTTTTTGTGTGTTGCAGAATAATGCTTTTCTACTTACAGCAGCGACACGCAATGGGCTCTCCCTCAGGCAGGCCTCGCTTCCAATATGTTCTTGTGTTTGGGTTGCAGTCAAACACAGTTTATGTAATTTTTTGGGGTTTTGTTAAAATGAGCAGACATTGTAGAGCGGTGAAGCCTGGAGGTAGGAAACTTTTCATAAAAGTGGGTTTTGTTTCCACAGATGTTGTACTGATGCGCCTCTCATGCCTTGTACTTAGTTGGCAACCATGGGCAACTCTTAACTATTAGGCCACTTGGGCAGGTGCCAAAGAAATACATAAGAAACTTCATCCTCCGGGTTGTTTAATGCCATGTTGCTTGGACAATCATCCCAATAATGCTTTAATTCCACAGATATTAACCATCACACATGATTATATATAATACAAGCGTACCTTGCTTCAAGGCACTTATTTAAAAGGCCCTTTACGGTTATACACTGTAGTGCCATTTTGTTGTTGTTGTTTATTCTTTCAGTCGCTTCCGATTCTTCGTGACCTCATGGACCGGCCCACGCCAGAGCTCCCTCTTGGCTGTTGCCACCCCCAGGGTCTCCTTCCGGGTCAAGCCAGCCACTTCAAGGAGACCACCCACCCGCCTTGCCCTCTATCAGCCCCTCTTCCCTTTTCCATCCATTTCCCCCAGCATCACCATCTTCTCCAAGCTCTCCTGTCTTCTCATGATGTGGCCAAAGTACTTCATCTTTGCCTCGACTATCCTTCCCTCCAATGAGCAGCCGGGCTTTATTTCCTGGAGGATGGGCTGGCTGGATCTTCTCGCGGTCCAAGGCACCCTCTGGATTTCCCTCTAACACCACAGTTCAAAAGCGTCCATCTTCCTTTGCTCAGCCTTCCTTATGGTCCAGTGGTCACTTCCGTAGGTGACTACGGGGAACACCGTTGCTTTGGCTATGCGGATCTTAGCTGCCGGTGCGATGTCTCTACTCTTTTATCAAGATTGGCCCTTGCTCTCCTCCCAAGAAGGAAGCGCCTTGTGCTTTTCCGGTTGCAGTCTGCGTCCGCACTCAGCTTTGCGCCTAGGAGCACAGAGTCTGTCGCTGCCAGTGTGTTTTCTCCCTCTATGTGCCAGTCATCAGTCAGCCATTTTGTTATCTATGATCAATCTGGTTGGGTTTTTTTTTTGTAAATATGTTTTGGGGTTTTTACATGAACTGGGAAATGAGAAAAAAGCTTTAAGATAATATTGATTTTCCTGCAGTTACCTGGAACCTAATCCACCATAATAATAATAATAATAATAATAATAATAATAATAATGAAGTGTGTGGGAATATCTTACCAAATTCAGCTTAACTGACATAATTTCATATTGATTTCTAGTAAACGTTTTACTTTTGTTTCTTTGTCCCAAAGATAACATTTATTTAAGAATAATTTGTGGCCAAAACTTTTGGGACCAATGTGATCCTTTAGACCCTGCTCTTGCCACTCATATGAAACCTAAGCTAACTCACTGATCGGCGGCGTGTTCTGTACTAGCGAGAGCGGTGTTGAGTTTCTGCTTCGCTGCCTCAAGAGCATAGACTAAAACTACTTTTTCTGTCACAATGTAATACACTATTTTTGCTCCCCCCCCCAAACTGTGTGCCTTTGAAGATTTTATATGGAGAGGTAGACGTTTTCAGAAATGAGAAATGTATGGATATAAGCTTTTTATTGGCGCCCTTGTTCTCCAGACCGCGGTGCGGGAGTGCCTATTAAAACAGTTCCAAGGGAATCTCGCTAAGCCCATAATGGCGAGAAAGGTTTAATCTCCCGTGTGGGTGGTATTCCTTTTACTCATTTCCCCAAAACCTATGGGATTTCAGATTACAAGGGGGTTTCCTGATCCATGTGCCTTTAATATAGGTGGTACATCTCACACATTTTATTTCTGAGGTGCGCTGTGTTGGTGTGATAAACACAACGTCCCTGAAAACGTCTTCTGCCAGAAACAGAGGTTTTCTGGGATTCGCTGTCCAGTGACAACTAAAATTCTGTTGTTTAATGCGTAGATTGCAATATAGTAAGTTATAATTCAGTGCAAGTTATGTTAAGTAGAAATAACCACCTGCGCTTTTGGGCAGCTGTAGAAAGATACTTGTTAATGAACGAGAATGAGGGGGAAATGGCCTGAACTCCTGAACTTCGTGACCGACGGGGCTTACCTGCAGTTTCCTGAAACATGCTTATCTTCTGTTTACAGCTCTGGGCAGCGAGTAATTCCTCTTCCTTCACGGGCACGCTGAATGCGGGTTCCTGTGAACTTCAATTAATGCCTTTGCGCCGATCAGAAAGAATGCTTAGGCACCGGCTTCTGTCCTCTGTAATCCCACAACCTGTGGCAGCATGCCTTTAATCACAACATTGGTTACTCCCAAATCCATTCATGTCGACGGTTGTATAAGAGGAAACTGAACCTTAAATGGCACTCACGTTTCTCTTTCTATGTCAGTTTACTTTCCAAGATGAAAAGACATTCTCATTTAATACAGGGACCTAATGCTACAGAGAGGTATGGATGGATGTATGGATGTAGGTGTGTGGTCAGCACTGACACGGAAGGAAGGAGACCCTCTGCATGCACATGAATGTTGGGGGATCAAATGGCCCTGAGATAACTAATGACCGAACAGGGATTCCCTGATAAGCAAAGGCGTCACTTATGGCATTGCAGATTCTCTGCTGAATATTTCTGGAAAGAATTACTAGCATTTCTATAATTTATTTATTTATTTATTTCCTTGATCTTGTATGCCGCTCCTTCCAGCAGGCTCGGGGCGGTTTACATACAGCCGAGATAACCCTCCTTCGGCAAGATTGAAATTGCATAAAAGCGCAACAGTTACATAAAAACAGTAAAATACAGGTGATGCACAAGACTTCTTAAGATTGGAAGACGTAGCAGTTCCACATCCGGGCTTCAATTGAAGGCTTGCCTAAACAAGATGGTTTTACATGCCCTCCGGAAAGGAATAAGTTCTGTGATGGCCCGCACATCATCCGGCAATGCGTTCCATAGTGCCGGGGCTGCAACTGAAAAGGCCCGTTGCCTCGTTGAAGAAAGGTGACAGGAACGGAGAGATGGTATGGTCAGAAGATTTCGCTCTTCCGAACGCAGTGATCTTGGGGATAAATAATATATGAATATTTCGGGGTTAATATTAATTATGGTAATATATAGGTCCTTAAGGTACACAGGCCCTAGACCGTGCAAGGCCTTAAAGGTCAAAACCAGCACCTTGAAGACAATTCGGTACTCGATTGGTAGCCAGTGCAGTTGCCGTAGGATGGGAGTGATGTGCTCCCTCACTGGTGTTCCCACCAGCAAGCGAGCAGCGGCATTCTGCACCAGCTTGAGTTTCCGGATTGTCGATAAGGGAAGGCCAACGTAGAGGGCGTTACAGTAGTCCAGCCTCGAGACGACCGTCGCCTGGATCACCGTGGCCAGGTCGTCCCTGGACAGGTAGGGTGCCAGTCGCCTAGCCTGTCGTAGGTGGAAAAACGACGTCTTGCTAGCCATGGAGACCTGGGCCTCCATGGATAGCAAGGGGTCAAGTTTGACACCTAAGCTCTTAACAAGGGATGACGGGCTAAGTTGCTCGCCATCCAGGGTAGGCAACCGGCACTCATCCAGCCCAGGGCGACTGGGCCACAAGATCTCCGATTTTGACGGATTCACATTCAGCCGGCTAGCACGCAGCCAACCAGTCACAGCTTCAAGGCATAGCTGGAAACAATCGGGTACGGTGTCCGGCCTGCCGTCCATTCTCAGCAGAAGCTGGGTGTCATCAGCGTACTGATAACACTCCAGACCAAAGTCGCGAACCAGCTGGGCCAGGGGGCGCATGTAAATGTAAAATAAGGGGCGAGAGGATGGCCCCTGGGGACCCCACAACTTAATGGGAGCCTCCCGGAGACCTCCTCCCCCCTCTCCACACGTTGTCCCCGATCCTGCAGAAAGGAGGTCGCCCATTTAAGGGCAATCCCCCTAACTCCAGTCATGGGTAAACGGTGGGCCAACAATGCATGGTCTACGGTATCGAACGCTGCTGTTAGATCTAACAAAACAAGCAGGGCTGATCCGCCCTGGTCCAACTGGCGGCGAAGTTGGTCTGTAATGGCGACAAGCACGGTCTCCGTCCCATGCCCAATACGGAAGCCGGACTGGAAGGGATCGAGTCCAGCTGTGTCATCTAAGAACCGCTGCAGCTGATCCGCTGCTGCCCTCTCAATTACCTTGCCTAAAAAAGGCAAGTTCGACACAGGTCGGTAATTGGAGGGAGCCGAAGGGTCTAAATTCGGCTTCTTCAGCAGCAGTCTTACCATAGCCTCTTTCAAACCCCCTGGGAACACTCCTTGCTCAAGGGAGCTGTTGATAATCTTACCCAGGGGGTCTCGTAGCCCCTCCCGGCAGGATCTAACAAGCCAGGAGGGGCAGGGATCGAGGGAGCAGGTAGTTGGTCTAGCTGCAGCAAGTAACTTATCGACAGCTGCTGCGTCCAGCGATTGGAAACGGGTGAAGGTGGGCCCATCGAGTGGTGGCGGAGTCTCGAGTTCACTCACTGTATCAAATGTGGCTGGGATGTCCTGGCAGAGATTCGAGATTTTGTCGGCAAAATAGTTCTGAAAAGCCTCAGCGGAAGGAGCCAAATCCCTATCGTTTAGGACGGTCGGAATTGTTGTCAACGGTCGAATTATCTTAAAAAGTTGAGCTGGGCGTGAACTAGCCGACTCTATCAAGGAAGAATATAAAGGAAGGAGCCCACCCCTGGGGAATTGGAACGCCGAAAGGAGCCCGCCCCTGGAGGACTGGAGCGCCGGCGGACCTGTGGTTGATCGGCCCTGTATCCCTTTCTCCCTCCCTCCTTGTGTTATTGTATAGTGTATTGTGTGTTCCTTTGTGTATTGTACTTTTCGCTTTTATGCTTCTTGTGAACCGCCCTGAGCCTCCGGGGAGTGGCGGGTTAGAAGTTGAAATAATAATAAAAATAAATATATAAGCAGCGGGAGCTCACCCTGCTCCCCGGATGTGGACCGCGAGTCAGCCAATTCAGCAGCTCAGCGTTTAACCCACTGAGCCACCCGGGGGCTCCTCTATGCCTGGGATCACTTAAAAAATCAGGGAGAAAAGCATCACGAGTGGGAAAGTTTAAGGCACCGGGATCTAGTCCAAACACCTGCCATGCAAGAATATACAACAAAACGCGGCTCTTTTGTGTGTGTCTGTTAGGACCTGCAGGCCGCCTCTCGACTTAAGGCGGTTCCACGAATTTCCTAGGATTTTCTTAGGCAAGGAAAACTCAGAGGGGATTTTGACGGTTCCTTCCTCCTGGATTCAGTGGCCATTCGCTGCCCATCAAGATGGCTAGCCAGCCGCAAACAGTTTGCCACCGTGTGTGAGCATTATGCAAACTAATGCACTTGCTTGAAGGACTAAAATATAGCCTTGTTCCAGCTACAGTCTAATTAAATGACTTAATCTGCTCGAGATAAGTGACTCGCTTTGTTAATGAATTCCGTTCTGGGAGAAAGGTGGGGTAGACATCCAGTAAGTAAACAGGTAAATCTCTGCCATACCTGCTCCTCCCCCCCCCCCTTAGGCCCTTTAAGATCGGCCCAAACTAGGAGCAGCGAATTCAAAAAACATCGCCAGGATGTTAGACGGCGAAGGAAGAGGCGTAGAGCGAGAACCTTATGGGGAGCGGGTTTTGGGGTGAGGAAAAGTTCCATCATGACTACTTCCCAGAAAAGAGCTAAAAGCTGAACTTCCTCTAACTCGTGGTGCTGTAGACTCCCAGCAGCAATCGGCCCACAGTCCTGATGTTTGTGATCCCCCTCCAGCTACTGCTCGCCGGTCTTCTGTGCCGAAAAGCCCCGCCGAGCCCCAAATCCGATATTATGGAGAGGCTGTTTTTATATTATATTATTATGGCTAATGATAAGAGACCGCCTCCTTTTGGGTTCCCTCTTTTGTCGCAATATCCCCTGTCTTTTCCTTGTCAGGGGTCTGCCGCAAATTAAGCCCGTTAAGAACATTGACAACGGAAATCTAACAGCTGGGGAGCCCATCACGGTAATTAGTGGGACTGGGAGATATGGCGGTAGGCGCAGGCCGAACACGAGAAGGAGCAGGAGTCACAATAAGACTCCTGCTCATTCTGACCTGCGGCCTATCCCGAGGCACACTGTTGACAGACATCCAGGCTCCTCCCCTTCCTCTGTAGTGTTGGTGAACGCGAGGTCTGTTAGGAACAAAACTGCCACCGTAAACGAATTCCTCTCCGAATTAACACCCAACCTGTTTTGTATTACCGAAACGTGGTTGCAGGATGGCGATGCGATTTTCCTTCAGGAAATAACACCTCCAGGTTATGTTGTCACCCACCAGTGTAGAAACGGGAGGTCATGGGGCCATGCTCTCCCATGATATGTTATCTCTCAGGGCGGTGCCCGCGCTGAACGCCCAGGGGATTGAATCAGTTGGTTTGGTGTGGGACTCCGAAGAGAGTATAGCCTTTCTGCTGGTGTACCGAGTGCCTAGCGCACCAGCAGAGAGTCTGTCCCTGCTGCTTGAGACTGTGTCGGACTGGGCATTGAGGTTCCCCAGGCTTGTCGTCCTGGGGGCCTTCAATGTCCATGCCGACACAGCCTCTTTATCACCCACAGCAGTGGACCTTGTGTCTACCATGGCAACACTGGGACTCTCACTCTGCGATTCAGGACCCACCCATCAGGCTGGTCATACCTTAGATCTAGTCTTCAGCGCGTGTGTCCAAGTGACCCTAGCCTCCATTATAGAGGTGCCATGGTCGGATCACTGCCTTGAGAATCCGGTTGGAGCTGGCTCCCCCGCCCTGCAAGGGCGCTGAACAGATTTGGGTTCGCTCAAAGAGACTTATGGAACCTTCTAGGTTCCTGAATGCTCTGAGGGATCTGGAGTCTGTCAGCATCTCTATCGATGAGCAAGTCAACAACTGGAACACTGCACTGTCCAATGCTCTTGAGGAGATTGCCCCTAGATGCCCTCTCCAAGTCCGTCGAAACTGATCGCCTTGGTATACTGAGGAGCTCCGATCGATGAAACGGGAGAAGAGACGGCTAGAGAGCATGTGGAGGAAACTCTGTGACGAATGTTCGAAATCAGCTTATAAGCTTTTGATGGACGCTTATGAGCATGCTATCAAGGAGGCGAAAAATTCATACTATGCAACCTTGATAGCGTTCGCCAGCCCATGCCTGACACAACTGTTTAAAGTAATTAAGGTCTTTGACGATGGTCCCTACCATCCCAAATAATGATGATCAGGCCCTCTCTGCCGAAGTTTTCCAGAGCTTTTTTGCGGACACAATTTCTGCCCTCCGCTGGGATCTTCCAGCCACTCTTGATACACTTTGTGAACTTGAGACTCCGTAGCCTCTTGCTGGGCCCACCTTCGACCGGTTTTGGCCACTGGACGCAGAAGCTGTTGACAGGATAGTCACTGTGACTAGATTGACCACATGCTCCCTCGATCTGTGCCCCTCTTGGCTTGTTAAGGCTTGCCTGCGGGGGTTGCGAGACCCTCTGTTGAGACTAATTAACACCTCCCTTGAGCAAGGGGTGTTTCCAGAGGGTTTGAAAGAGGCTGTGGTCACTCAATTGCTGAAGAAGCCGGGATTAAATCCAACAGTCCCCTCCAATTACCGCCCAGTTTCGAACCTAGCGTTTCTGGGCATGGTAATTGAGAGGGCAGCAATGGAGCAGTTGCAGTCCTTCCTAGGTGATGCAACTTGGCTAGACCCCTTCCAGTCTGGCTTCCGTCCAGGGCATGGGACGGAGACAGTCCTGGTCTCCATCACAGATAAGCTATGGTGCCAGCTTGATCAGGGCGGATCGGCGCTGCTTGTGCTATTGGAACCCAAGGCAGCGTTCGACACAGTCGATTATGATCTTTTGACTCACCGTCTTGCCGGGGCCAGGGTGAGGGGGACAGTTTTGAACTGGCTGTCTTCCTTCCTCCGGAACCGATCGCAGCGAATGAGGAGGGGTGATGATGTCTCCGGTCCGGAGTATCCTTGCAAGGATTTTTCCAGCAACGGAGAGCAGTGTTATAACTCGATAGTTTGAGCAATCGGATTTTGTTCCTTTTTTCTTATACAGGGTGATGATAACTGCATCTCGGAGATCTGATGGCAGTTCACCTTTTTCCCAGCAACTCACAAGGAGCTCATGGAATTTAGCATGAAGTACATGGCCTCCCTGTTTCCAGGCTTCCGGTGGGATTCCATCGATCCCGGCTGCCTTGCCATTTTCCATCTGCTGAATGGCCTCAAGGGTCTCTTCCAGAGTGGAAGCGGTGTCCAGTTCATTTTTCATTGGTTGTTGTATCATGTGTTGGATAGCTGAGCCTTGGACTATGAAAATGTTCAGCCCATCGGTTCAGGATGGAGGCTGTATCAGTAATGAGTGTGTGCCCATCTGTACTGTATAAGGGGCTTTGGACCTGATATGTAGGTCCAAACACTGCTTTGAGAGCTTTGTAATATCCTCTGTGATCACCCACATCTGCACAACGTTGTGTCTTTTCTGCTAGATCGATCTACCACTTGTTCTGAATGCCTCGGAGTTTCTGTTGGAGTTTACTACATGCGTGACGGAAGGCTGCTCTTCTTACATGGCAAGATGGCTGGGCCAGGTGTGCCTGGTGAGCGGTTCTCTCCTTTGCCAACAGCTCCTGGATCTCTGGGTTGTTTTCATCACACCAGCCTTGGTTTTTCTTGAGGGAGAACCCTAGGGATTCCTCAGCAGGTGGCAGGATCCTGTTTTCGATGTGTTGCCAAAGCGCTGAAGGAGAGGAATCTGTAGGGCGGTGGCCTTCAAGTTTCCTTTGCAGATTTGCCTGGAAGTTGTCTCTCACAACAGCCTGTTGAAGGTTGTTGACTTAAAGAATAACACATAATAGCAACATAACAGCAAATAATAAAAACAATACAATCAACATACTTACACACCAGCAATAAAAGACAGTTTGATTTGATTTGCTTGGGAGAGGATTGTAAAGTAAACACACCTGCTTCTTTAAAGTATGAAGCGGACGTACTGCAAGCGTATTATCGGGCTGCCGTGTTACAAAACGCGCCCCACCCCAAGAACGCATTGTTTGTTTGGTGATCAACTCAGGAGAATCCTCCATGGCAGCCGTCAAAGGAAATAGATCACCTGGGATTAGTTTGGGATGTCTTGGAAACTCCAACTCCAATGGTACATACACTGCGGGTGTTGTTGGTGCAAGCCCAAAGCTGTTGTGTGCTGAAATAACATTTTTGAACCTTATTTTTGTAACATTACAGCTGTCAGTCCCTTGTCTCTTGTGAATTGCTTCATCTTGGGATATATACTGTATGTATGTATATGTGTGTGTGTGTGTGTGTGTGTATATATATATATATATATATATGATTCCTATGTCTGGTGCATTCCCCCCTCCTTCCCTGATTTACTTTAGAAATGTTGGCTTTCCACAGCTGTTCCTCTCATGCCTAAGTACACAAAGGTCTCACAAATAGCAAACTCACAGGTATTGAGAAACGGGGCATGAAAGAGATCAAAGCAAACAGACCAGGCCATCCTTTCAAAACCTTGGCCGGCTGCTCTTGTAAACAGGAGTGCGTCTCAAGCAGAAAGCATTCAACTTCTGCATTATTTATATAGGCCTTGATTGACAGTTCAGTTATTAACTTCATAAAAACACAGGCAACGTAAACTGGTAGGAATGTTTGCTCTAGTCGTCTCTCTCTCTCTCTCTCTCTAAGAAAATCTCTTGCGGGATCTGCACTGGCTGCCTATTGAGCACCGGGTCGCCTTCAAAGTGTTGGTTCTTACCTTTAAGGCCATTCACGGCCTGGGGCCAGCGTATCTGAGGGACCGTCTCGCCCTATATTGCCCACCGAGATCACTACGGTCTGTAGAGGCCAACCTGCTGGCAGTTCCATCTGCTAAGCTAGCTCGCAACATCCACTCGCCGGAGGCGTTCTCCGTGATAGCTCCTACGCTATGGAACGCCCTCCCGGCTGAGGCCAGAGCCCTGAGGGACCTACTCCCCTTCAGACGGGCCTGCAAAACCTATCTGTTTAGGCAGGCCTTTGGGGAGTAGGCCCTTATTCATGCCCGGTCCGATCTATCGGGTACCGCTGCTGTTTTAATTGCTGTTCTAATTGTTTTAATTGTTTTAATTGTATTGCTTGTTTTTAATTTTGAGCTACATCTTTTGTGCTCTATGTTTTATGCTGTACCTCTGGCACTGAGCCATTAGCATGTGCGCCGCCGCGAGCCCTCGGGAGTCGGCGGCGCAGAAATCGCAATAATAAATAAATAAATAAAAATGGAAAGCAAGGCAGAATGGCTCTGTTTCCCTAAAGTATTTATTTTAGAACTGTGCCGTGTAAAAGAATGTTTTCCCAATTCAGTGAACTTCAGCCATGTTGCCGGCTTCCCAGCATCGAAGTCTGTTGTTGTTCTTGAGAAACAAGTGGCGCTCCTACCGATTATCAGTCAGCAAACTGTCCTTGTGAGAAGCAGATTAAGCAGACTACTTTCAAATAAGGAATAAAACAGAAAATAAATAAAGGAGAAAGAAAGGAGCACTGGTAAGTTCCTGGGGTAAATTTGTTGTTTAGATTCTAGTATTGTTTTAGCTGCTAGTAGGTCTTTGTTAGCAGCCCACGCGCCTATTGGCGCGCAATACAGCATAAACTTGTAACAAGTCGGAAAAGAAATATCCAGACTTGTAAAAAATTAAATCAAGTAAATTAAGACCACAACAAACAGTTAATCTACAAAAAAAACCATTTTAATAAGAAATGGAGGTAGTCAGCCAGCAGTGGGAGGGGGGAAGAGGGACCAGCTCCCTTAGTTGGGACCCCTTCCTCGGAGGATGTGCCCATATCCTCTTGCACCGAGGATACTTCTCAACGGGTGGTAGGAGGGGGGCTTCTTGTAGTGGGCGATTCGATTGTCAGGAACATAGAAAGCTGGGTTTGTGATGGATGTGATGACCGCATGGTAAATTGCCTGCTGGGTGCAAAGGTCGCGGACATCACAAGGCATCTAGATAGGCTGGTAGATAGTGCTGGGGTGGAGCCAGTGGTCGTGGTACACGTTGGTACCAATGACATTGGGAAGGCTAAGCGGATGGTCCTGGAAGCCAAATTTAGGTTGCTAGGTAGAAGATTAAGGTCAGGACCTCAAAGGTAGCATTCTCGGAATGCTACCTGTTCCACGTAGGGACAGCCAGACAGGCAGAGCTCAGGAGCTTCAATGCGTGGATGAGGCAGTGGTGTCGAGAGGAAGGGGTTTAGATTTGTTAGGAACTGGGGAACATTTTCAGGAAAGCCAGACCTGTACAAAAGGACGGGTTACACTTGAACGAAAATGGAACCAGACTGCTGGCGACTAATATTAAAAAGGCTTCAGAGCAGCTTTTAAACTGATTCCTAGGGGAAAGTCGACAGGAGCTGGGCAGCTTCCGGTTCGAGAGGGTGAAATGCCAAGTATGGAGGACGAAATCTACACACAAATGGCTGAGTCAACAGAAAAAGATAGATAGTAGTAGTCGAGAGGTAGGACATGGTAGGCCTTCTACAAATTCTCACAAACAGCCAAAGTTGAAAGTGCACCAGAGAAATAAATATAAATGTCTGTACGCAAACGATAGAAGCCTTCGAACAAAAATAGGGGGGTTGGAATGTTTGGCAAAAGAAAAAAATATTGATATTATTGGCATAACAGAAACCTGGTGGACGGAGGAAAACAAATGGGACACAAAGATTCCAGGTTATAAACTGTACAGGAAAGACAGGAGAGGGAAAAATGGTGGCAGTGTGGCCTTGTACATAAATGAAGAGCTAGAATCTCATGAATTAGAACTTCAAGAAATTTCAAACTCACCTACAGAAACATTGTGGATAAAAGTCCCAGGACAAAAAAACTAATCTAGCACTAGGGATCTGCTATCGCCCTCCCAACCAAACTCCAGAGGCAGACTGCTATCTGGAAAATGAAGTTAAACAGGCCTCAAAAAGAAATACATTAGTCATAATGGGGGACTTCAACTATCCCCAAATAGATTGGCCAAATTCTTGTTCTACGCATGAAAGAGAGACAAGGTTCCTCGACATGCTAGCTGATTATTCCCTTGAGCAGATGGTCATGGAACCACCCAGGGAAGGGATCCTGGACTTGGTGCTAACTAATGAACAAGATCTCGTTCAAGATGTCCTTGTAGCTGAGCCCATAGGTACCAGTGACCATAACACAATAACCTTCAACGTAAGTTTGGATAGCAAACTGTCAGTGAAAACTAACACAGAGACATTAAACTTTCACAAAGGGAATTTCACCAAAATGAGAAAAATTGTAAAGAACAAACTAAAAGGAGCAGTAAAAAAAATCAAATCCCTCCAAAATGCTTGGAAACTGTTTAAAAATACCTTAAAACAGGCCGAACTAAAATGCATTCCAATAAAAAGAAAGAGGCATGGAAAGTCCAAAAGGACACCAGTATGGCTTACAAATGAAGTAAAAGATGTGATTGGAAAGAAGAAAAACTCATTTAAGAAATGGAAGGCTCTTCCTACCGAGGAGAACAGAAAGGAACACAAGCTCTGGCAAACTAAATGCAAAGCAACAGTCAGGAAAGCCAAGAGAGATTTTGAGGCACATATAGCTAAGAATATTTTTAAAAAACTTCTTCAAGTACATCAGAAGCAGGAACCCAACTAGAAAAGCAGTTGGGCCACTCGACGACAATGGTCAGAAAGGAAAAATCAGTGAAGACAAGGAGATTGCTGAGCGGCTAAATGACTTCTTTGCCTCCGTTTTCACACAGGAGGACAGACAACATATGCCTGCAGCTGAGTCAGTTTTTTCAGGGAGGGAATTAAAAGAATTAAAACAGATAGAGATAAACAAAGAGGATGTTCTCATATGCCTTACTAAACTAAATGTCAACAAATCACCAGGGCCAGATGGCATCCACCCCAGAGTTCTTAAGGAACTCAAGTGTGAAATTGCTGAAATTCTAGCCAAAATATATAACCTTTCTCTAAGATCAGGCACTGTACCCGAGGACTGGAGGGAGGCAAATGTAACTCCGATCTTCAAGAAAGGATCCAGGGGTGATCAGGAAATTATAGGCCAGTTAGTCTAACCTCAGTTCCAGGCAAAGTGATGGAAACCATTATTAAAGAAAAAATTACTAAGCACATAGAAGAACAGGCATTGCTGAAGGAAAATCAACATGGTTTCTGCAAAGGCAAATCATGTCTTACTAACTTGATAGAATTCTTTGAGGGTGTAAACAAACACATAGATAAAGGGACCCAGTCGATATTGTTTACCTTGACTTTCAAAAGGCTTTTGACAAAGTCCCTCACCAAAGGCTCTAAATAAGCTCTTCAGCCATGGAATCAGGGGACAGGTCTTGTCCTGGATCGGAACCTGGCTAAACTGTGTAGGAAACAAAGGGTGGTAATAAACGGACATTTCTCTGGGTGGAAAGAGGTGAGAAGTGGCCTACCCCAAGGTTCAGTTTTGGGTCCGTTACTTTTTAATTTATTCATTAATGACCTGGATGTAGAAGTAAATTGTGAGGTAGCAAAGTTTGCAGATGACACTAAACTGTTCAGGGTAGTTAAAAATGAAACTGACTGTAAAGAGCTCCAGAAAGATCTCTCGAAATTGAGTGAATGGGCAACAAAGCGGCAAATGCATTTTAACCTAAACAAGTGTAAAGTCATGCACATCGGGGCAAAGAACCCCAAATACACTTATCAACTGATGGGATCAAAGCTTTCTGAGACAAACCAGGAAAAGGGATCTTGGGGTCTTGGTGGACAGCTCAATGAAGATGTCAACCCTCAGAAGGCCTCAGACTGCTGCTGCTGCTGAGCTGCCACAAGTGACCTGAATCTTCCCACCCAGCTCTGCTGTTCTGGACTACTTGTGAGTAGCAGAAGCTCTATTCCACCAGGGTGTGACTCAGCAACCTCCAAGGAGGGAGGGTGTGACTCAGCAACCTCTATAAGATGGCGACTGCTGTGGAGCTCCCTTCGGTGAGAGCTCTGGCATGGCCTCTTTGACTCTCTGGCTACATCAGGCCGATCCCCGCCGTTCCCTGGAGGAGACGGCGTTGATCGCCAGACTCAGAGGGTCTCCTTTGGTGACCCACAGACTCGGAGGACTCAATCTGGCTAGGAAAAGGATCGGATCTGCCCCTCGAGCTACTGAGGGCGCCCAGGCCGCCCAGGACGCCCAGGACGCCCGGGGAACGTTGGACCATCCGGCCGATCACGGCCTCAGGTGCCCGCTTCTTGAGAAGGTTCAGTGGGAGACGCTGTCCCTAGAACCTACTCCCCCATTCTAACACCATCCCTGAAGACAAAGCCCCAGTTGGCCTCGAGGCCCCGGACCCTTGAGGCGTGTGACACCCCCACGGGCAGCTCCCCACGGAGGGCAGCGAGATGGCCAGGACTCCACCACCAGCCAACTTGACCCCTATACTCTATTCAGTACTGCTGGCAGAATACACCAAAACTCTTGGCCCATGTCCGGGAGTTTGGGGAATAGATTTGGTAGGCTACACTAGAGTCACTTTGGGATCCCTAGCCCAGTTCCCTATCTTGGATCTGGGGCCAAATAGCTTAGGCAGATCCCCCTGTCCTCCCCCTCGCCGACCAGGGGAACACCTGGGGACCGATCGATTGGGACTTTCCCTCCAGTACCCTGGAGGTCGTCGATCGAACCACACCGCCCAAATACTGAGGAGCGGCCTGCATGCCCCGGGGATCCATCCCAGCAGCCGGGGATGGACTAGCTGCTGTGGAGGACCGCCCCTACGGTGACTCGGCGCGGCTGAGTCGACACACTTCCACCCAGCTCACCACTCTCCACTGAGGTCCCAGCCCGGGTGGACCCTGAGGACTCACTGCGGGCTGTTGGAGGCCCGCCCGGCCCCTTTTGACCGCGCAGATTGCCGAGGCTCGACATTGAGGCTGTCTTGGCCCCCTCCCGAGGTGCAGTCAGGCGCGCCGCCGCCGCGTGGCGAGAGCTGGGAGCATCCTGGAGGGAGCGAGGCCTAACATGGCGAGGCGCCCTGACGACATCCATCTTCCCCCATGGCTGCTCGACCCCAAGGAAGAAGCAGGACCCGGAAGCAGCAGACGGTCGGATGCCCCGAAGCCCCGCCCGGATGGCCCCTCCGGATGACGCCAGACTACCCCGGAGTCCCACCCTTGGAGGACTCTTCCCCATGACGCCGGACCATCCCACGTGCCAGGACCTGGAGAGGAAGAGGCAGTACCCGGATGTGGTGCCCTGCCGGAAGTCTAGAGAGGACCGCCCTCGGAGACTCTTCTTCCACCGGTGGGCTGGGCAAGATGAGGCACTTGGCCGCCGGAGGAGGGAGACGGCGCCGAAGCGAAGGGAGGTGAATTCCCCACTCTACGACCGTGAGCCCTGATTGGACCCATCTCCCTGTCGGAGAACCCAAGGAACCGGGACACTAGGGCGGAGCTCTGGTTGGCTCACTGGTAGGTGGGCCCCCCAGAAGCAAGGACTCTAAGACCCCGTGAGGGACATTCCCATCCAGGACGTTCTGGAGCGCCGGCTATAGGTCGGCACAGCTCCATAGGACCCGGCACCAGACCACCGCGGGTCAACCTGGACACTGCGCAATCGGGTCAGGACCTTAAAAAAAGACGGACCCCATGGAGACGCTGGCCCCTGCTCCCTGCTTGCGCTTCAGTACCAGCGATCCTGCTGCCCCCTCCCCGCCTTCTCCTTTGATGGCGGGGTGGTGTGCTCAGTAGGCATCACAGATGACTCTTTCTCCCCCTCCCCCTCCTTTCCCTCACCCTTGTGTTTTTCCCCATGTCTTTGTATTGTCCTGTTTTGTGCTGCCAATGGGCACACAATCTTATGTAAAACCACTCTAGAGCCTTCGGAGAAGCGTATACAAAATGTGAATTTAATAATAAAATAACCAGGGCTCAGCAGTGAAAAAGCAAATTCTATGCTAGGCATGATCAGAAGGGAATCGAAAATAGGTCGGCAAATGTTGTATTGCCTCTCTACAAATCTATGGTGAGGCCACATCTGGAGTACTGTGTACAATTCTGGTCACCGCACCTCAAGAACTGGAACTGGAAAAGGTACAAAGAAGGGCAACAAAAATGATCCAATGGAAATCAGGTTGCAACGCCTTGAAATCTGGTTGCAACGCCTTGGTCTTTTCAGCCTTGAAAGACGGCGTTAAGAGGTGACTTGATCAAGTGTATAAAATCATGCATGGAAGAAAGGTGAATAGAGAAAAAATTTTCTTGTCAAAAAACACTAGACAGGGGCACTCCCTGAAGCTCCAAAGGTAGGAAAGTTAGGACTAATAAAGGGAAATATTTTTCACCCAGAGAAAGGGTCATTGGGTTATGGAACTCACTTCCAGAGGAGGTTGTGACAGCTGTCAGCCTGAACAACTTCAAGGCAGGATTGGACGATTCCATGGATACCAAGGAATCAGTAGTTACTGAAATGGACATCAAGTGCCACCTCTGTGTTGATGGGAGGCAGGCAGGATTTTCCCCACTGGTTTGGGGGGCGGGGGCAGGAGGGTTTTGCCCTCCTTTCTGGGGACCCAAACCCCCGGGGACCGTGTGAACAGGGGAAGCGGGGTAAGGGCTGAGGTCCGATTCAGCATGGTTTTCTTATGTTCTTAAGGGGTTTTATTCCCCTCTCAGTACGCCCCTTACGGGGCCCTTTCCCCCTCTCCTTTTTGGGTAAAATACCCCCATTGGTCTTCTGGGGAAGGAAGAAATTACAACCTACAGGGG
>JARBWK010000003.1:205023293-205054919 GCA_030556195.1 Anolis apletophallus
GAAAACAACAACAAATCGTAACTTGTATTCATAACCACTTACATTTAACCGTATATAGCAAATCACACCAAACTTTCACTGTGATTTCTTCTGGATGCTTTCTTCTGACTTACTTTTAAACATTCCACTAAAATAGTTGAAATTATTTTAGCAGTTAATGCTTCATGTGGTATTTGTTAATCTGTTGTGTCCATATGTACTACAAAGCACTAGGGGTGAATATCTCCGGTCATTATCCTTTAGAAAACCATTATTATTTTGTATTAAATCAATTTAGACCCTAATTCGACCTACGGCCAGCAACCCGGAAGTAGCGTTTCTAAACCGGGCCTGCCATTTCCATAAAGGGTGCGTTATTATGTCATTGTTTCCGCCCTTTCTTATATTTAACCCGCACTGCTTCTGAGCTGCCAGCTGAGAGGAAAGCACTAGGGGTGAATATCTCCGGTCGTTATCCTTTGAAAACTATTATTATTTTGTATTAAAATCAATTCAGATCCTAATTCAACCTACGGCCAGCCACCCGGAAGTGGCGTTTCTAAACCGGGCCTGCCATTTCCATAAAGGGTGTGTTATTATGTCATTGTTTCCACCCTTTCTTATATTTTACCCGCGTTGATTCTGCCCTGCCAGCTGAGAGGAAACGCTGGTTAGCGTTGCTTCTGAGCTGGGGTCGAACAGTGGAGGGCAAGCCCTTCACTCTTCCCCCCCTCCAGCTCAAAAGCAACGTGGGTTAAATATAACCCACATTTCCTCTCAGCTGGTAGGCCAGAGTGGAGGGCAAGCCACCCTCTTCCCTCCCCACCCTGCCAGCTGAGGAGGCAGCATAGGTTATCTTTAACCTGCGTTGCTACTCAGGTGGCGAGGAGTGTGGAGGCATGCACTCCATCCTCCTTGCCAGCTCAGAATCAACCTGTGGGGTATGGAGCGGGCATCCCCTGTGCACTGCATGTGTGGCACCACTAACATAATAACAAATTTCGTTATTAAATACACATCAATTTTGAAATTTTACAAAAAAATTGGAACATTTTCTATTTTGAAACAACCGCGGCCCCCCCCATGAGTTTGGAATTTTTATGGATCAACCAGCACTACAAAAGCACTCTTAATGCATTGATTTAAAAATTCTTTACAGCCATGGTAAACAGCCAGGTCAACAGAAGGGTGTATTCTTAGGAACATAATAGCATCGTTACATAGACTGCTCTCCAATTTTCATGAAGGTCCCTCTTTATTATAATTGTTTTCTTGTCATCTATAGTTTTTATGTTTCTAATTTAGCTGTACAGTAGGCATGGTTTAGAACAAAAATAGGAAATCGAAAAATTAATTGGGGTTGATTAGTAATAGAAAGACTTACAAAAAAATTTCCAAACATTTCTACAATGTAACGTAATTACTAACGACATTCGTTAGTAGTTCGTATGCCAGCGCATGCGCATTCAGATGGTTTGGCCTAACTCCCAGAAATCTAACAGCTGGTAAATTGGCTGGGATTTCTGGGAGTTGTAAAAAACTTGAATAAATCACACTGAATTCTAGATGGGACTCTCCAAATAGGAAGGAGGGAGGGAAGGAGGGAGGGAGGGGGTATTCTATTCTTGGAAGCAGCAAAAAGGAGGAGCCCCCTCACCTCGCTGCCTCTCTCTCACCCCGATCCTGAGGGGAGCAAGGGCCCAGTTTGCCCAGGCTGAGAGGAAAAAGGAAGAGGCCTGAGGCTGTGAGGAATGATCGGAGTTGAAGTCCAAAAACACCTGGAGGGCTGAAGTTGGCCCGTCATGAAGCCTCTTCAAGGCTTTAGATCCTGGCAGGCAGAAGGGGCAGGAGGTCCACTCCTCCTGCCCTGCCAAGGATCTAAAGCGCATCAAACTTGGCATGCTTTAGATCCTGTGAGAAACCACCCTAATGTATAATAGAATGAATGCTAACTTATAGGTAAGTGCCTAAATATTATAAGTAATCCAAATGGTCATATACCTACATTCCATGCACATGCAATAATACAGCAGTAATAACAATGGGTATAAGAAAGGTAAAATTCAGAAACCGAGTATTCTGACTGGTCCCTCCTCAAGTGGCGCAAGCGGGCTCTTCTCTATGAGCCCGGGATTCTGCCAGCAAGCAAACGCTGTGCCGGGCTTTTGGCTTTTCCGGGAGGCTGCCTCCTGTTTGCAGTTTGCACCACTTGAGGAGGGACCTGGAAAATACCATTTGAAACCTCTTCTTGAACCCATTGTTCAGCTGCAGCTGTACTCATGTGCATGGAATGTAGGCTGCTAAATACTCTTTGATGCTTTAGATCCTGGCAGGAAGGAGGGGCAGGGAAGCCTGGAAAAATGTAAACAGAGAGGTTTACTCAGAAGTAAATCCACAAAGGAGGGCACTTCATCCAAAGTGCCCTCCTTTGCGGTTACTCATGAGTAAACCTCTCTGTTACTCACTACTGAATTTACTTCTGAGTAAACCTCTCTGTTTACTTTTTTCCAGGCTTCCAGCCGAAAGAAGGAGCGAGTTTAGGGCTTGCCTTGCCATAATACTTATTGGCAAGGGAGGCGGGAGGGTGGTGAGAGAGAAGGAGGGTGCCCCCTTACGAACTAATAACGATACTTAAGAAAATCCTGCCCCCCCGTTCTATAAAGAAAGTCCACTTCCTGGTTGGCGTTCCAGATGCGGAAATACTCAAAAGTAGCATTTCTAACGAATTTCTTCCGAATCTTTTAATTTTCATAACTTTTTTCTCATGCCTACTGTACAGTACACCACTATATCTGCCAACTGTCCCAATCTCGCAGGGACAATCCTGATTTTCCAAATCACTTTTCCAGCTGGTTTCACTCTCCTCTTTCTATTTCCCTCCTTTTGTATTAAATTTACTTCAGTTGCTCGAAACTGAATTCAGAGAAACAAAAATAGTCTTTGTCAAGTAATTTAGCAAGGAGACTGGAGTAGGGGGTGGAATATCCCCTTCCTTGTAAGCCCAAAAAGCAAACTGCTGAAGCCTCTCTAGCTTGTGTGCTCTTTTTAATTAATAATATTTAC
This sequence comes from Anolis apletophallus, assembly GCA_030556195.1. Classification (NCBI taxonomy): domain Eukaryota; kingdom Metazoa; phylum Chordata; class Lepidosauria; order Squamata; family Anolidae; genus Anolis; species Anolis apletophallus. Next base: position 205,026,336 of record JARBWK010000003.1, read on the forward strand.
CAGTCTGACCAAGTCAAATATTGCTTAGTGACATGTGTCCCAGTTTTCATCACATGAAGTAAGAGTTCTTATTGTGTGGTTTAAAAACATAACAAATAAAATAAATACTCTCCCTAAAAGGCAAACCTAGAAGATTTACCTATTCAGGCAAGCCTTTGAGTTTTGAACAATCTGTTTTAATTCTGTTGTTTTATTCAGTATTGTTTTATATATAAAGTCTACTGTAAACCATCCTGAGTCACCAGGAGTGGCGGTGTAGAAATCCAATAAATAAATAAATAAGATTTCAATACTAGAAGTCCTTCTGCGACAAGATGCTGGATCTACATTGCAATGTGCTCTCATTTCTTAATTCAGATTATTTGTTTTTAACTGGATTATATGAGTGTACACTGCCATATATTTCAGCTCAATGCAGTTAATCCAAAGAGAATCATCTGGATTCAGAATCTGGATTATATGGCAGTGTAGATGAGGCTGATATATCTCGTCACAGCCCTTTTCCTGAGGTTAGCATCCTGAGGCTCCCACACAATGCAGAATTTGGATGTTTTATAGATCATGTAGGGAGCCTACATGGAGAACAAAAGGCTGTCCACTGAAGAAGGTATACCTCAAGAGATAGAAGACCAGAAGGACACATGTGATGTATGAAACAAGGCTGAATGCCTGGCCATGCAGCCAATCATTGAACTCACGAGTAATGGATGCATAGTTTGGATGTGGATGTCCTTCTCTCCCACGTCAGACCTGGGATGAGAGCCGTGTCTAACCCAGTTTGGATGCAGATGTCCTTCCCTCCCATGTCAGACCTGGGGCGAGGGCCATGTTTAACCCAGTTTGGATGCAGATGTTCTTCTCTCCCATGTCAGACATGGGGTGAGAGCCATGTTTAACCCAGGTTGGAAGGGGATGTTCTTCTCTCCCGTGTCAGACCTGGGCTGAGAGCCATGTTTAATTCAGGTTGGATGCGGATGTCCTCCTCTCCCACGTCAGACCTGGGGCAAGAGCCATGTTTAACCCAGTTTGGATGTGGATGTTCTTCTCTCCCGTGACAGACCTGGGGTGAGAGCTGTGTTTAACCCAGGTTGGATGCGGATGTCCTTCTCTCCCATGTCAGACCTGGGGCGAGAGTCATGTTTAACCCAGGTTGGATGGGGATGTCCTTCCCTCCTGCGTCAGACCTGGGATGAGAGCCGTGTTTCACCCAGTTTGGATGTGGATGTTCTTCTCTCCTGTGTCAGACCTGGGGTGAGAGCTGTGTTTAACCCAGTCTGAGGCAGGAGGAAGGACATTCGCATCCAAACTGGGTTAAACACAGCACTTGCACCAGGTCTGACGTGGGAGGGAAAGGAAACTAAGGGAATCCATCCACACTGGTTTGAAAAGCTGAATCATTTCTGACTCACTGATTAATAAGAAATATGGCAGAAAAAGCTTTGAAATGGCAAGGATACTTCCAGGTTCCCAAACCGCTTTGGAATTGCTTCAAAAAGGAATTCGATCCAAATTTATTCTGAATTATGAAGATTCTGACCGAACCTACCCAGGCCTAATAAATATATCAGAATTCAAAGCCAGAGGCAAATAGATTAGTGCCATGTCATAAGCACAATGCCTTTAATGCTTGGGTAGACAGCTTAGTTCTTAGATAAAGCCAAATTTATGCACAGTTAAGCCTTTAGAGGGGTAGTGCTTCACAGCCAGGGCATCACAAGTGAAAAAGTCTTCTCTCATATCTTCACGTAGTACATTGTTTCAAGTTGTGAGGAAATGTTGCCTTTAAATTGTTTATTTATTTATTTCTCTCTCCCCATTCTCGAACCCGAAGGTGACTCAAGGTGGCATAAAACCAGGCAGCCATTGGATGCCTTAACAATATACACTTAAAACCACATTTAAAACAGAATTAAAAAGTATATAGAATAAGACCTTTAAAACATATAAAAACAATATATAAAAACAATACCTCCACTGTTAGGTATGGAGGGGTATATAATCCAAATGATATCTGTTCCTGATTGGTGTATTTTTTTCAAGAAGTACTCATTTGGCGTGTCTTCTTAAAAATGTGTGAACTTTTCCAAACTTCCTATATAAGACAACAAATAAATTTTAATGCTGAATCTGTTGACTTGCACTTGCATACACAGTGCAGAGGAAATCCTCAGAAGGTATACTTGGTGAAGCATGAAAGAGTAATTATATGTCAGAATGGCAGCTTGTGTATTGTTAAGTCCTGGCAATCAATAAGATTTTTCAAGAGCTAACAAAAGCAAAAGTGAAAAATCATATGGAACGCGCCAACACGCCAACAGGGAGCCTGCCTAAGCTGCTGGAGATGGTCTCGGAGTGGGCATTGAGGTTCCCTAAACTTATTGTGTTGGGGGACTTCAATGTCCACGCCGATACCACCTCCCCTTCGACAGCAGCCATGGACCTAGTGTCTACCATGGAGGCGCTAGGACTCTCTGTAAGACCGGTCCCACACACCAGGCCGGGCACACCCTGGATTTGATCTTCGCGGCCGGAATTCAGGTGGTCCTAACCTCTGTAACGGAGGTTCCATGGTCTGACCACAGTGTCCTGGAAGTCCGTCTTGAAATGGCTCTCCCACTCGGTAAGGGTGCCGAACCCATTCTGGTTCGCCCGAAGAGACTTATGGAACCCATCAGGTTCCTGAATGCTCTGAGGGATTTGGAACTCCCAGCGACTCAGTCGATGGGCAAGTGGAACACTGGAACACCTGTCTTTCCGCTGCCTTGGACGAGATCGCCCCAGACGCTCTCACCCTCCGTAGAAATCGCTCACCTTGGTTCACCGAGGCGCTACGACCGATGCAACGGAGGAAGAGACAGCTAGAGGACGTGTGGCGGGATCATCGCGACGGAGCATCGAGATTAGCTTATAAACAATTTAAAGAGGTTTATGAGCAAGCTATCAAGGATGCTAAAAAAGTCCATTACTCTTCCTTGATAGAGTCGGCTAGTTCACGCCCAGCTCAACTTTTTAGAATAATTCGGTCCTTGACTACAATTCCGGCTGTCCTAAATGATAGGGGTTTGGCTCCAACAGCTGAGGTTTTCCAGAACTTTTTCGCCGACAAAATCTTGACCCTCCGCCGGGATATCCCAGCCACCCTTGATACAGTGAGTGAACTCGAGACTCCGCCGCCACTCGGCGGGCCCACCTTCACCCGTTTCCAACTGCTGGGCGCAGCAGCTGTCGATGGGATACTGGCTGCAGCTAGACCAACTACCTGCTCCCTCGACCCGTGCCCCTCCTGGCTGATTAGATCCTGCTGGGAGGGGGCTACGTGGCCCCCTGGGAAAGATTATCAACAGCTCCCTTGAGCAAGGAGTGTTCCCAGGGGATTGAAAGAGGGCCATGGTAAGACCGCTGCTGAAGAAGCCGAATTTAGATCTTTCGGCTCCCTCCAATTACCGACCTGTATCTAATTTGCCTTTTTTAGGCAAGGTAATTGAGAGGGCAGCAGCGGATCAGCTGCAGCGGTTCCTAGACGACACAGCTGGGCTTGACCCCTTCCAGTCTGGCTTCCGTATTGGGCATGGGACGGAGACCGTGCTTGTCGCCATTACAGACCAACTTCGCCGCCAGCTGGACCAGGGTGGATCAGCACTGCTCGTTCTGTTAGATCTAACAGCAGCGTTTGATACCGTAGATTGACCCACCGTTGTTGACCCACCGTTTAGCCGTGACTGGGGTTAGGGGGATCGCCCTTAAGTGGGTGACCTCCTTCCTCCAGGATTGGGGACAACGTGTGGAGGGGGGGGGGGGGTGTCACTGGGAGACTCCCATTAAGTTGTGGGGTCCCCCAGGGGGCCATCCTCTCCCCCTTATTATTCAACGTATATATGCGCCCCCTGGCACAGCTGGTTCGCAACTTTGGTCTGGAGTGTTATCAGTATGCGGATGACACCCAGCTTCTGCTGAGAATGGACGGCAGGCCGGATACCGTACCCAATTGTTTCCATCGATGTCTCGAAGCCGTGACTGGCTGGCTGCGCTCCAGCCGGCTGAAGGTGAATCCGTCGAAGACGGAGATCTTGTGGCCTGGTCGCCCTGGGCTGGGTGGGTGCCGGTTGCCTACCCTGGATGGTGAGCAACTAAGCTCGTCATCCCTTGTTAAGAGCTTGGGTGTCAAATTGGACCCTTTGCTGACCATAGAGACCCAGGTCTCCCTGGTCAGCAAAACAGCGATTTACCATCTTCGCCAGGCTCGGCGACTGGCGCCCTACCTGTCCAGGGATGACCTGACCACGGTGATCAAGCGACGGTCATCTCGAGACTGGACTACTGTAACGCCCTCTACGTTGGCCTTCCCTTGTCGACAATCCGGAGACTCAAGCTGGTGCAGAATGCCGCTGCTCGCTTGCTGGTGGGAGCACCAGTGAGGGAGCACATTACTCCCATCCTCCGGCAACTGCACTGGCTTCCCATAGAGTACCGAATTGTCTTCAAGGTGCTGGTACTTACCTTTAAGGCCTTGCACGGTCTAGGGCCTGTGTATCTGAGGGACCGCCTTGCCCCGTCGTTCCCGAGATCACTACGTTCAGAAGAGCAAAATCTGCTATTGGTTCCATCGATCCGCTCCCTGCCATCTATCCACAACGAGGCAGAGGGCCTTCTCTGTGGTGGCCCCAGTATGGTGGAACTCGCTGCCTGATGCTACCCGAGCGATTTCAGAGCTCGGTCCTTTTCGAAGAGCTTGTAAGACTGTTCTTTTTAAAATGGCCTTTGACTAATTGACAAGCTAATCCTGCCCTGAGGGGTTATGCCTGGAGTTTTTAGAAATCGAATTTTCTGATTTTAATGTATACCGGTTTTATGTGTTATGTTTTTATGCTATGTATGGCTGCAAGTTGTATGCGCAGCATTTTTACTGTTTGTTGTGATCCGCCCCGAGCCTGCAGGGAGGAGCGGAATATAAGATTGAATAATAAATAAATAAATAAATAATAAAATAAATTTCTCACTGTGAGCTTTCAGAGTAGAAAACAGGGCTATTCAATACACCTATATTTCAGTTTATATTAAAGAAAGGATATACTTTCTAACAATATTTTTATTAGGACCAACGTAAATGAAACAAAAGTATGTGATCTTATTAGTTCCTTAAGATTCTTGGGGTTTTTTGTGTGTGTCAGGAGCGACTTTAGAAATTTCAAGTAGTTTCTGGTGTGAGAGAATTGGCCAAGAAAATCATGTGTGTATTAAAATTATTTATATGTATGAATATGAATAGTCAATTTGATTTAGTTAAATATTATTGATTGGAATACCTTTAGATTTTTAATTTTGAGTAAGCTATTTGTTTCTTGCCAAAACTGAAATACTGTGAGTGTTACGACAGAAGCCCAGTAAATGCCAAGCTGTTATTATGTTGATGCTGTAGGAGACTTAGCATGATGCCGTAAGTAGATATATCCATGCAGATATTTAGGATATAGATATTCTATTTCAGTCTTCTCAGCTCAAGCTTTTCAGATACAGTCCTGTCCTCATACAGAGGGTGGCAGCTGTTTCAAAAACCCAGTTTAAGTTGTTAAGGAAGCCAACAAATTGTTCTTTATTTAATGTGTTTTTATTGCACACTTTCAGATAAGGAGAGATGTATTTGAGGGATGTTCTTTTCAAGTGCCAAAATAATGTGACAGGTTTTCTTGGATTTGGGGTGCTCTTTGCTGCTTTGTCTCATGTAGTGCAATGTCATAGCCTAGCCATGAATCTGTGGAAATTTGTTTTAAAATAGCTATTTGTTTTTAAAATTTTGGAATGCTCTGTTGATTTGATTTCATTGCTTTTGAGGGGACGGCACAATTTTTAAGCTCCATAGTACAAACAAAGAGCTAGAAAGGAAAACTCTTTTATCATTTACAGTATAATCACTGTGAAGACATTTTGTATATACGGTATTTACTTGAGTCTAATGCGCCATTGAATCTAATAATTTTCAAAACCCTGAAACCAAAAAAAGTATTTGTCATATTACACAAATCTCTTCTTCTTGGCTTTTCTTCGCGAATGAAGATTTAGGAAGGACTCATCCCACGCTTTCTACAAGTGCGTTGATGACTAAGAGGCCAATCTGAGATAGGCAAGCCCCGGTTGCAGAAAGCACAGCTGAAAGTATCCTTGGGTGATGTTGCTTCAGTTGCAGTTCTTTCTGTGTTGTCATTTCTCTTCAACACTCGTTCGGCATGACTTCTTGAAAGAGGCCATAGCATTGTGGATAGTGAGTCTCCATGCCTCCCAATGTGAGGCCAGGGTGGACAATTGTTGGTGATCAATCTGGCCGAGCCTGAGATGTTGTTTCAGGGAGTCCTTATATCTCTTTTTGGGGGCACCTCTTTTGCGCTGACCCCTGGCAAGTTCATCGTAGAGTAGTATCTTTGGGAGGCAGTGGTCCTTCATCCTAGAGACGTGCCCTGCCCAGCACAGCTGTGTTCTCAATGGCATGGCCTCAGTGCTGAGGATCCCTGCTTGCTCAAGGACAGCAACATTCGTCACATAGTCAGTCCAGTGTATACTTAGGATTGTGCGAAGGCAGCGCTGATGAAAGCGTTCAAGGAGTTGTAGGTGTTGGCGATAGGTGACCCATGTTTCAGACCCATAGAGGAGAATAGACAGTATGATAGCTCTGTACACACTGATTTTGGTGCTGCCTCAGGTGCTTGTTGCTCCAGACTCTTTTGTGAAGCCTTCCAAATGCACTATATGCCTTTGCTAATATGTTATCTATCTATCAATCTTGGTGTCTGAAGAGATGATGCTTCCCAGGTAGGTGAACTGCTGAATGGACCTATGCTGACGTGGGGATGATGGTGTTCTTCCTGTGGTGCGGGCTGGTAGAGGACTTCCGTTTTCTTCAGGCTGACTTCCAGCCCAAACAGCTCTGCAGCTGTTGCAAAGCAGGATGTTAGGTGCTGGAGAGCTGCTTCTGAATGAGTAACAAGAACAGCATCATCAGCAAAAAGCAGCTCACGGACTAGATAGTTTAGAGTCTTAGTGCGAGCCCTCAGACGACTTAAGTTGAACAAGCTGCCATCAGTATGATAGTGTATATATATACTGTCTTCTTTGAGATTTGCCATAGCCCTTTGGAGCATAATGCTGAAGAAGATTGTAAATAGGGTTGGTGCAAGAACACAACCTTGTTTCACTCCATTAGTTATAAGAAAGAGCTCTGAGAGAGCATCGCCGTATCTGACTTGATGAAAATACACAAATCTAATGCACAGCCCCCTAATTTGGGAAGGTAATTTAGTCAAAAAGGTGAATATTAGAATAGAGTAAATATGAATTTCAATATTAATGTCAACATATGTTGTACGTTAGAACAGTAAAGATAAATATGTAGTATGGTTTTACACAGGATTTGTGCTACATTCGAAGAGTAAAGACAAATATCCTTTAAGTAAAAGGAACATTAAATATTAAATAACTAATACAATAAAATAGGATGTAAGTGCTAAACTGATGAATGAGTGAAAGCTCCGGCTTTCAGCTCTGACTTTCTCTCATTCATCAGCTGGGCTTGTTAACATGAGCGGCTAATAAAAAGTAGCATATATAAACATTTTATAACAAATTTTCACATAGTAACCTGAAGAGCATAATATAATTACGATACACAAGAACTGCAGAATGAAAAACCTAGTGGATGTTGATTTGACTTCTAACCCACAGTCATCGCTTGAGCCAGCACAGATGTTCCCGCAGATGCCTTATTTGTGTAAACAGCTACCCACCTGAGTATTCTATTTGCCCAGTGATTTGTAAAATGGATGTAGAGGACTTGTACGAAATCACAGTTCCTTCTTCCATTCCTTTGTAATTTGAAGGAAAACCACTAATGTATTACCTTGTGGATTGAATTGGTTTTGGGCTCTGCAGCTAGGAATGGAATTGCAAAGAATTCCTATCATGATGGGTGCTTCCAGACAGGACTAAAATCCATGCCAAAGCAGGTTTAAAAATTCCCAGTCTCATTTCCCAAAAACAAAATCCTGGCTACTGCCTGACCTGGCTGCCATAAGTTCTCTCCTTGCATCTTCTTAGCATGAGGAAATGGCCGCCAGGAGACTTGGGGGGGGAGAAAATCCTCCTCGCCCCATCTCTGGTGTCGTCGTTTCCTCACACAGGAGGGGACCTGAGAGGAACTTATCATGGTCAGGTACATTTACTTAAGTTTTCAGGAACATTGGGGCTTGCGATGTGATGAGTGCCCACTCTCTCTGTCTTTCAGGATCAGGGCCTGAAAAACTGAAGATAACTGTGTAGATTGGGCATGCAATCATGTGGCTTGGTTCCTGGGTCCAATCCCCATTTGCACACCAGAAATTTTCACCTTAAGATCCAGATCTTACCAGGTATTTAGTGGTTGGAATAATGCAGGAACCTTTGTCTGGGTTACTTCCAATAAAGCCAGACATATATCCTGGGATACATCCTGTCTGGATGTGCCCTATATCTATGAATAAAGAGAACCTAACATTAAGAGATGATCACTGACAAAAACTTACTTTTGAGTTGGAACACTTGAAACATTTCTTTACAGTTTTATTGTTTTCCTTAACAAAATGTTTTACATTCATTCTTGCTTTTGAAAGTGTTAAGAAAAACAAGCAGCCTACAGAATATCCTAAGGGTTCAGTTCAGGCTCTATAATTAATTGCTAATTATGGGTGGTGATGACACAAAGTACTTGGTCAAAATGGGGTCTCACGGCATTAATTCTTAAGCATAGCTACAACCTTCACCTCTATTTGATCAGAGGCTTTGGAAATGTTGTATTGGATTAAAACTTTTGGAATTACAAGTTGCCATATAGTTGAAGTTGTAGTTGCCATGATCAGGAAAAAGAGACCAATATTTCAAACTCTAGCTAAATCTTGTCCCTCAGATAATTTGTTTTTACTTCAATATATGTATTAATAATAATTTTAATAATAAAAGTAGTGGAAAATGAACATGCAAAAAATACTGGGACTTTTGAATCCAGAGTGAGAAAAAAATTTCAAAATACACCAGACATCACAATTGTGGAAAAGAAAAAAGTTTGGATACCAAACCACCATACCAGGTGACAGTCATTATTGAGGAAAAACAACCAGGAAAAACTCAGCCACCCATCAGGACCTCAAAAATCTAAGACTGCCGAGGCTCTGATCTCTGACCGGTACTGCCCAGGTGGTCCCAGTGGTAATCAGCACACTGGGTGCGGTGCCAGAATCTCAGCCGGCATTTGGAAACAATGGCCATTAACTTAGATCACGATCTGTCAGCTGCAAGGCTGCATCTTGCTTGAGATCTGCTCGCATCATTCAAAATCATCACAGTCCTAGGCGGCAGGAAGTGTTCGACGTGTGATTTTTTGTGATATGAAATCCAGCATATAGATCTCATTGCTGTGACCTTTTTGCTTTTGTGTCAGTAAAATAATAATAATAATAATATGTATTTCTTGCCATCTCTCCTCATGGCTTGAAGTGAAGTTCTCTTCTGCTTCGAAAACATACACATTTACATTCTAATATAACATTATTTAAATACACATATTAAAACATATTTTACAAAATACATAATGAAATACACAAAACAAATATTAAACATAAGATGCAAGTATAAAATTCATTCACTGGCTTCTCACTCTTCTTTCACCCTGCTGTTTACCAATTCCTCTCTCCCTAGGTATTTTGTTATATGATCAAAGTTATTATAATGAGGTAGATTAAACAATATCAGTAGGCCCTTATCATCTGCTGGGGTTTGGTTCCAGGATCACTGAAATCATCAAGTTCTGTAATTCCGTCATTATATACAATGGCACATAGGTGGATACCTAATGTGTATATCATTTAATATGTATTTTCATTTGTTTCAATATTTTCAAGTCATAGTTTGTGAAATCATGAATACAGAAAACTATTTATGTATTTTAAGTAAATTGCTGTTCAGGGCCATATTGTGTTTTCCAAATGAGGGTGGCATTATCTGGTGTGGAGTTTATATTGAGCTAGAAAGGGTTATGGACATTTTTTTAGTTCAACATGGATTCTTTCAATCCCTTTCTATCCACCATACATGAAATATCAAAGGCACAATTTGCCAAGTGGAAGGCTCTTGATATTGAGAAGTGATAGACATCTTTACAGTGAAGTAAGTTTGACAAGGGATGCTTTAGTGCAGGAAATTCCAAACTCATTTCACTGAGTCCACATCGCCTTATATTTACCCTTCAAAGAGGAGCTGTTTTGTGGTGTTGACTCCTATAAATGTGGCAGTGTTGCTTTGTCATTGAAAGACCCATGGGCCACAGGAAATGATGGTATTTAGTTTTGAATCATGGGCCTTACATTCTCAGTATTCATTTTCAGATCATCATTGGAAGAAGAATTGGCCTGAACAAGCCTTGGGAATGCTTTGTTTGTAGATATTTTCTTAAACTACTTTTTCATCCAGTTTGCTGATGTGTCCCGGGTCTTAGGTACATGAAAAAGAGTGAAGTACCTATTTATCTGCCCACATTCACATGTTTTCAAACTACTAGGATGGCAAAACAGCAGGAGCTGGGATAACAGCAGGGAGTTCACCTCATCACAGAGATCTAAACTATGGTTATTGCCAGCAGCACAAGGGTTTAACCACTTATATAAATAATAGTATATAGAAGTCAGATAAGTTTAAATCTGTAGATGGCGTAACAATTGTATCACTCAATAATAATTAGGGTATACTAACTAGGCCCTTATGTAAAAAGACTGTGCCCCCAGTATCTACTATATTTCATAATATTGCACCAGGATCCACAGTGGCCTGAAAACCCCATTTGCCTGGCTACTTTCTTGCTCTTTGCTGCATTTGGTTAGCTGCCTCCTTGGGCCATTTTTTCCTCTACCATTTTCCAGCTTGAGTCCCTCCTCCTTTTGACTCATCATATTAGCATTTTTAATGCTCAGCCAGAGAGAGGACCTCTCTGGCAAAAAGTTAAATGCTCTTCTCCTAAACTTATAACTCAAAAATGCTGCAGGAGGCAGTCACGGAATAAATACTTTCATCACTCATTAGAAAGTGAATGTAATGATATTATATTGCAGCTCCTTGGGGGGTTTGTTCGTATTGAGATGACATTGGGTTCCACAGTTCAAAAACCTGAGCTGGCAGTGGTTGTACCAAAATGCCATTAGTCTTTTGAACTTGAGAGGTGGTAGTTGGGTCCATTGTTTATATTGTTTGCTATAGCATATGGCAATTCTCTGGAAAAATTAATCACTGGTTTACAAAGAAAGATTCTAGCAAATCACGCACCTTTACCAGTAAAATATTCAATGTCACCCAGTAAGCTCATATGGAATATTCTGTGCCTGTACTTCTTAGTGAAAACATATAAAACTTCAACTGTATTTTCTTTTTCTTTTTAATTACCTTATTCAGGTATGTATAAGCTTTCCAGCTGCTCTCTGTTGACAAGAACATTTGAAATAAGTTTAATCTTCTCTATTTTCATAGTAGCATAATTCCTGTATATTGGGACTTTAGCTAGCCACCTGCACATCCAGTTGTTTGAATTGACCCTTGGTTCCGTTTAGCGAAAACTATTGATAGGAGGATTCTCCTACCACCGAAACTCAAATACATCATTTCAGCCTGTTTTCCTCATTGGTTCAATGTGGATTTGCCACAAGGGACACATGTTTTTCAGGATATAGCAGCCATTTTTTGTCCATTGTGATTAAGAGGAAGGGACAGAGTATCAAAGCTACATCTTTTGAATATGCGGCATCCTTATCTGGCTCCAGTGTTGTAAAATAATACCACATTTTCTAATGGGCCCAGTTCTTTCCTTGTGGAGAGCAAAGTGGTGTGTAACAATATTACTTTTCTTCGTATGGCTCTCCCTCTTGATAATCAACATTGTTTTGTGGATAATTAAACGTGTAATGAACTCTGAACCTATTATTATTATTATTATTTGAAACGCAACAGGTCGTGCGCCGACAAAGTCACTATGCTTTGGCTGTTGTATTGGATCACCTCTCAAGTGTCTAGGACTGTGTGATGTATTGGCGAAGAATACATGCAGATCACAGTAGGGTGGCCTTTTGCAGTTGACAGATTTTGTCAGCGCTGATTGTGTTTAATAGACAAAGGTCTTTTGAGTACCATCAGTATAGTCATAGTTAGGACTTACATACACTTGTTTATTGCCAAAGTATTTATTATTATTGTTTGATATTCCTTAATCATCCACAAAACTACAACAATAATACAGAAAAGGAAAGCTTCTTAATGATGAATGAGAAATATTTGTTAGTATTAGGCCTTCAAAGATTTGTAATATCGTACAGCCTTCGGCGGAAGTCAATTCATGTACTTACATACCGTATGGTGCTAGGAATTATATTAACGATCAGCTGCATTTCTTCTTACATTTTGTATATACAAGTCTGAGTGCAGCAAACAAGAGTGTAATCAGAATATAAAAGTAAATTATTTCAATTGACACTGGTGCTACTGTTTTATTAAGTTCCCTTTCAATATATAATCAGTGACCTATGAAAAGAAGAAAATTGCTATTAATATGAGTGATTACATGATCATACTCCTTTATGCTTATAAGTCAGATACATGGAAAATTCTGTTCCCATACATACTTAATTAAACTGGACTGGGCATATCCTCTGATTTCTGTTTGATGCAGTGTGTGTGTGTGTGTGTGTGTGTGTGCATGCATGTGTGCCATTTTATATTAGTAACTATGGAATGATAGGCTCTTAAGGCTGAGATACTCAAATTTACTTTCCTGTTGTTTCGTTTGAAATATTGTCATAGCACTTGGTATCAGTGGTTGTTTCCTTTAATACCCATTAGTTTGAACCTGTTTTAATTTCCAGATCAGATAGAGATCCTGGTGCTTTTAGAGCATTTAATAACCAAAAGAATTGCTGGAATAATATTTCTTTATTTGAATTATTTCCCAAAATATATTATTTCCTAACAGCATATTTCAGTAGATTTATTGGTTCTACTGAACCCTGTTGCTTTCAGAAAATGTGTATAGTGTGCTGGAAACACAACTGATTAAATGTATTCATTTGTTATATCATCATATATCAATTTAATTTTGATTATGGTGACCCTCTTCTTGCCCTCTTCTTGGCAAGATATCTTCAGAAAATTTTATTATATCCACCACAATTATCAAAAATATTATTTATTTATTTCATTTATTCCCCACCTTTCTCACCCTGCAGGGGACTCAAGACAGCTTACAAACTCAGTAAAAATTTAAATACTACATATGAGCATAACGATAAAAGCACACACCATTGATCTCCTTAAGCTATTTAAAGCGCATGAAGCAAAATAAGCACTGACAATAAAATAGTTAGCTTAGAAAGTGCCAGACTTGGTTTATACTTGACAGTTAATCCATAATCCTTGTTGAACTGTGTTGGATCATGTGCCTTATTCTTCAATCTGCCCTTTGAAGAACTATGCTAGCTTTTTCTAAACAACAGAAGAAATGAAGCCCGCATCCCAGTGCTCCCTGGGGAGGGGTTCCACAACAGAGGACCACCACAGAAGGCCCTGTCTCTCAGTTACACTTGCAAAGGGGGCAGGACCAAGAGCAGGGCCTCCCTAGCAGATCTTAAAGCTCTAGTTCGCTCATAAAGTATTACTTGCCCAAGGTCACACAGGAGGTTTCTATGGCCAGTGGGGATTTGAACTTTGGTCTCTCATAGTCCTCAGCCAGGGCTGTAGCCAGGATTTTGGTTCGGGGGGCTGAGTTTGGTTCGGGGGGCTGAGACTGGGTGGAAGGGGTCTACCTAGCAAACCTTTGTATTGATCCCAATAGCCCCATTAATGTGGGATATAATGAGCATGGTGATCAGATCATGATATAAGTGCATAACAGTTTAAATAATGTACCAGTAAGGCCTTCTCGCGGATCACCCTGAGAATTTCGGGGCTGAAGTACCCCCCTGGCTACATGTGCCTGTCCTCAGCCAGTTCTCAAGTTACTACACCACATTGACTTTTTCTTGCATGGCACTCGATGTCAAATTTCTCACAGCCTGATTGTCACCTGGCCTAAAAGCATTTGTTGTTGAAGAGAGGGATGGAGTCAAGGAGGCCTTCACTGCCCTTTTGGCTGAAACAAAGGAATTTGAGACAAATTGGGAGAAACATCTGCTTTTCCAGCTTGGAAGAAGGATGACAATCTGACACACGCCCAGCAGTGTGCAAAGGGAAAATATATGATTAATAATGATACAATCTCTGCTTCTAGCCCATTTTCCTGTTGGAAGTGCTTCACAAATTAGCACTTATAGAAGTTATTTAACAAGTAATCATCTAGTTGTAATTGCTGTCCACACATTACGAAAATGGAGCATTACTGTGCCAAAATGTGCATTCATATACTCGCATATAATTTCTTTGCTGTGTTGGTAATGTAATTAAGAAAATATATTTGTGACAAAATTCTTCATAGTCAAATGAAAAACTGCTGTGTTTCAACACCACAGACAACCCGCGTGTTGTGGAGACATTAGCACGTGAAGGCATTACCTTCTATGGATGTTCATTGGATGTGGTCCCAGGGCCCTTCTGGACACCTGTGCCCCATTGGATGTGGTCCCAGGCCCCTTCTGGACACCTGTGCCCCATTGGATGTGGTCCCAGAGCCCTTCTGGACACCCGTGCCCCATTGGATGTGGTCCCAGGGCCCTTCTGGACACTCGTGCCCCATTGGATGTGGTCCCTGGCCCCTTCTGGACACCCGTGCCCCATTGGATGTGGTCCCAGAGCCCCTTCTGGACACCCGTGCCCCATTGGATGTAGTCCCCGGCCCCTTCTGGACACCCGTGCCCCATTGGATGTGGTCCCAGGCCCCTTCTGGACACCCGTGCCCCATTGGATGTGGTCCCAGAGCCCCTTCTGGACACCCGTGCCCCATTGGATGTGGTCCCAGGGCCCCTTCTGGACACCCGTGCCCCATTGGATGTGGTCCCAGGGCCCCTTCTGGACACCCGTGCCCCATTGGATGTGGTCCCAGGGCCCCTTCTGGACACCCGTGCCCCATTGGATGTGGTCCCAGGGCCCCTTCTGGACACCCGTGCCCCATTGGATGTGGTCCCTGGCCCCTTCTGGACACCCGTGCCCCATTGGGTGTGGTCCCAGGGCCCCTTCTGGACACCCGTGCCCCATTGGGTGTGGTCCCAGGGCCCCTTCTGGACACCCGTGCCCCATTGGATGTGGTCCCAGGGCCCCTTCTGGACACCCGTGCCCCATTGGATGTGGTCCCAGGGCCCCTTCTGGACACCCGTGCCCCATTGGATGTGGTCCCAGAGCCCCTTCTGGACACCCGTGCCCCATTTGATGTGGTCCCAGAGCCCCTTCTGGACACCTGTGCCCCATTGGATGTGGTCCCAGGGCCCCTTCTGGACACCCGTGCCCCATTGGATGTGGTCCCTGGCCCCTTCTGGACACCCGTGCCCCATTAGGTGTGGTCCCAGGGCCCCTTCTGGACACCCGTGCCCCATTGGATGTGGTCCCAGGGCCCCTTCTGGACACCCGTGCCCCATTGGATGTAGTCCCCAGCCCCTTCTGGACACCCGTGCCCCATTGGATGTGGTCCCAGGGCCCCTTCTGGACACCCGTGCCCCATTGGATGTGGTCCCAGAGCCCTTCTGGACACCTGTGCCCCATTGGATGTGGTCCCAGGGCCCCTTCTGGACACCCGTGCCCCATTGGATGTGGTCCCAGGGCCCCTTCTGGACACCCGTGCCCCATTGGATGTGGTCCCAGGCCCCTTCTGGACACCCGTGCCCCATTGGATGTGGTCCCAGGCCCACCCCTTCTGGACACCCGTGCCCCATTGGATGTGGTCCCAGGGCCCCTTCTAGACACCCGTGCCCCATTGGGTGTGGTCCCTGGCCCCTTCTGGACACCCGTGCCCCATTGGATGTGGTCCCAGAGCCCCTTCTGGACACCCGTGCCCCATTGGATGTGGTCCCCGGCCCCTTCTGGACACCCGTGCCCCATTGGATGTGGTCCCTGGCCCCTTCTGGACACCCGTGCCCCATTGGATGTGGTTGGATGTGTGGTCCCCCCCTTCTGGACACCCCCCATTGTGCCCCTGGATTGGATGTGGTCCCACACCCGTGCCCCATTGGCCCCCTTCTGGACACCCGTGCCCCATTGGATGTGGTGACCCATTTGGATGTGGTCCCAGGGCCCCTTCTGGACACCCGTGCCCCATTGGATGTGGTCCCAGAGTGGTCCCTGCCCCTTCTGGACACCCGTGCCCCATTGGATGTGGTCCCAGAGCCCCTTCTGGACACCCGTGCCCCATTGGATGTGGTCCCAGAGCCCCTTCTGGACACCTGTGCCCCATTGGATGTGGTCCCCGGCCCCTTCTGGACACCCGTGCCCCATTGGTCCCAGTGTGGTGCCAGGGCCCCCTTCTGGACACCCGTGCCCCATTGGATGTGGTCCCAGGGCCCCTTCTGGACACCCGTGCCCCATTGGATGTGGTCCCTGGCCCCTTCTGGACACCCGTGCCCCATTGGATGTGGTCCCAGGCCCCTTCTGGACACCCGTGCCCCATTGGATGTGGTCCCAGGGCCCCTTCTGGACACCCGTGCCCCATTGGATGTGGTCCCTGGGCCCCTGGACACCCGTGCTGGATGTGGTCCCACCCCCTTCTGGACACCCCCCATTGGATGTGGTCCCAGGGCCCCTTCTGGACACCCGTGCCCCATTGGATGTGGTCCCAGGCCCCTTCTGGACACCCGTGCCCCATTGGATGTGGTCCCAGGCCCCTACTGGACACCCGTGCCCCATTGGATGTGGTCCCAGGGCCCCTTCTGGACACCCGTGCCCCATTGATGTGGTCCCTGGCCCCTTCTGGACACCCGTGCCCCATTGGATGTGGTCCCAGGCCCCTTCTGGACACCCGTGCCCCATTGGATGTAGTCCCCGGCCCCTTCTGGACACCCGTGCCCCATTGGATGTGGTCCCGGGCCCCGTCTGGAAACCCGTGGATGTGTCCCTGGCCCCTTCTGGACACCCGTGCCCCATTGGATGTGGTCCCCCGTGCCCCAGGATGTGGTCCCAGGGCCCCTTCTGGACACCCCGTGCCCCATTGGATGTGGTCCCAGGGCCCCTTCTGGACACCCCTGTGCCCCATTGGATGTGGTCCCTGGACACCCTTCTGGACACCCCTTCTGTGCCCCATTGGATGTGGTCCCAGGCCCCTCTGGACACCCTTCTTGGATGTGGTCCCCACCCCCCTTCTGGACACCCGTGCCCCATTGGATGTGGTCCCTGGCCCCTTCTGGACACCCGTGCCCCATTGGATGTGGTCCCAGGGCCCCTTCTGGACACCCGTGCCCCATTGGATGTGGTCCCAGGGCCCCTTCTGGACACCCGTGCCCCATTGGATGTGGTCCCCGGCCCCTTCTGGACACCCGTGCCCCATTGGATGTGGTCCCTGGCCCCTTCTGGACACCCGTGCCCCATTGGATGTGGTCCCTGTTCTGGACACCCGTCCCCATTGGATGCCCCCCTTCTGGACACCCGTGCCCCATTGGATGTGGTCCCAGGGCCCTTCTGGACACCCGTGCCCCCTTGGAAGTGGTCCCAGCGCCCATTCTGGACACCCGTGCCCCATTGGATGTGGTCCCAGGGCCCCTTCTGGACACCCGTGCCCCATTGGATGTGGTCCCAGGGCCCCTTCTGGACACCCGTGCCCCATTGGATGTGGTCCCAGAGCCCCTTCTGGACACCTGTGCCCCATTGGATGTGGTCCCAGGGCCCCTTCTGGACACCCGTGCCCCATTGGATGTGGTCCCAGGGCCCCTTCTGGACACCCGTGCCCCATTGGATGTGGTCCCAGGCCCCTGCTGGACACCCGTGCCCCATTGGATGTGGTCCCAGAGCCCCTTCTGGACACCTGTGCCCCATTGGATGTGGTCCCCGGCCCCTTCTGGACACCCGTGCCCCATTGGATGTGGTCCCAGGGCCCCTTCTGGACACCCGTGCCCCATTGGATGTGGTCCCCGGCCCCTTCTGGACACCCGTGCCCCATTGGATGTGGTCCCCGGCCCCTTCTGGACACCCGTGCCCCATTGGATGTGGTCCCAGGGCCCCTTCTGGACACCCGTGCCCCATTGGATGTGGTCCCAGGTCCCTTCTGGACACCCGTGCCCCATTGGGTGTGGTCCCAGGCCCCTTCTGGACCCCCATGCCCCATTGGATGTCGTCCCAGGGCCCCTGGACCCCATTGGATGTGGTCCCAGGCCCCTTCTGGACACCCGTGCCCCATTGGATGTGGTCCCCGGCCCCTTCTGGACACCCGTGCCCCATTGGATGTGGTCCCAGGGCCCCTTCTGGACACCCGTGCCCCATTGGATGTGGTCCCAGGGCCCCTTCTGGACACCCGTGCCCCATTGGATGTGGTCCCAGGGCCCCTCTGGACACCCGTGCCCCATTGGATGTGGTCCCAGGGCCCCTTCTGGACACCCGTGCCCCATTGGATGTGGTCCCAGGGCCCCTTCTGGACACCCGTGCCCCATTGGATGTGGTCCCCCGTGCCCCAGGCCCAGGGCCCTTCTGGACACCCGACCCCCATTGGGTGTGGTCCCAGGGCCCCTTCTGGACACCCGTGCCCCATTGGATGTGGTCCCTGGCCCCTTCTGGACACCCGTGCCCCATTGGATGTGGTCCCAGGGCCCCTTCTGGACACCCGTGCCCCCATTGGTGCCCCATTGGATGTGGTCCCTGGCCCCTTCTGGACACCCGTGCCCCATTGGGTGTGGTCCCAGGGCCCCTTCTGGACACCCGTGCCCCATTGGATGTGGTCCCTGGCCCCTTCTGGACACCCATGCCCCATTGGATGTGGTCCCAGGCCCCTTCTGGACACCCGTGCCCCATTGGATGTGGTCCCCGGCCCCTTCTGGACACCCGTGCCCCATTGGATGTGGTCCCTGGCCCCTTCTGGACACCCATGCCCCATTGGATGTGGTCCCTGGCCCCTTCTGGACACCCGTGCCCCATTGGATGTGGTCCCAGGGCCCCTTCTGGACACCCGTGCCCCATTGGATGTGGTCCCTGGCCCCTTCTGCACCCATTGGATGTGGTCCCAGGGGACACCCCCATTGGATGTTCTGGACACCCGTGCCCCATTGGATGTGGTCCCTTCCTTCTGGACACCGTGCCCCATTGGATGTGGTCCCGGGCCCGTTCTGGACACCCGTGCCCTATTGGATGTGGTCCCAGGGCCCCTTCTGGACACCCGTGCCCCATTGGATGTGGTCCCAGGGCCCCTTCTGGACACCCGTGCCCCATTGGATGTGGTCCCAGGGCCCCTTCTGGACACCCGTGCCCCATTGGATGTGGTCCCAGGGCCCCTTCTGGACACCCGTGCCCCATTGGATGTGGTCCCAGGCCCCTTCTGGACACCCGTGCCCCATTGGATGTAGTCCCCCTTCTGGGTGTGGTCCCAGGGCCCAGGGCCCTTCTGGACACCCGTGCCCCATTGGGTGTGGTCCCAGGCCTTCTGGAGGGCCCCTTCTGGACACCCGTGCCCCATTGGGTGTGGTCCCAGGGCCCCTTCTGGACACCCGTGCCCCATTGGGTGTGGTCCCAGGGCCCCTTCTGGACACCCGTGCCCCATTGGGTGTGGTCCCAGGGCCCCTTCTGGACACCCGTGCCCCATTGGGTGTGGTCCCAGGGCCCCTTCTGGACACCCGTGCCCCATTGGGTGTGGTCCCAGGGCCCCTTCTGGACACCCGTGCCCCATTCTAAAAGCATGCATCGTATGACAGTGACGGTGAACCTTTTAGAGACCAAGAAAGCAAGCCGGAGAGCGTGGGCCGGCCGACGGTGCGCGTGCCGGGAGAGAGGGAGGGCGCTGCATGCCCTTGTGGCACGTGCACCATAGGCTTGCCACCACTGTCATGTGGTGAACTGAATTTTATCTACGTGTGTATGGTCACATACTAATGATTTCTCTAATAGTGCTGTGTATCATTAGCAAGACAAAACATCACAACGCCTTAATGTTTACTTGAGAGCATGAATACAATACTCATTAAGCCCCTTTTGACTATGTCGTTAGTTACCAGTCTCCAGGCTGCCCTTCTGTTTACCTTGGTCGAGGTGTCTGCAGCCAAATGGTGCTGCTGGGAAAATTACGGGAACTTGTTATTGTAAGCCGACCTGCTGAGCCTGATGGGAAGTAAAACGTATCCATAGTGTATAAATAGCCTCATTTGGATGCATGGGGTGAGAATCTGCCATTGGGCTTAAGCCATTGCCGCTGTTCTGCCTTTGCCGGGATTGGGTTTCGCCAGGGTCGCCTTCCTTTCTGCAAGGGCAGGGTTCGTGGTGCTTGAAGACGCACTAACTCGCATCTCGGGTGGTGCAAAAGGACTTATTTTACCCACTTCCTTCCAACAACCGTCTTCAATTTAGAAAAACATCCCATTAAAGGCTTCCAGTTTCCATTAGCTTCTGTGTGTTTCAAGGTTTTTGATGAAGCCTGGTTGCGGGTGACGGAAAAAGGATCCTTCGGGAGTCGGTACGGTGGGTGGCCTCCAGGGAATCCACTGCCGATTTGTGCTACGCAGCCATATACTCATAGAATCATAGAGTTGTGCGAGGCCTCGTGGGCCACCCAGTCCCACCCCCGGCCAAGAACCAGGAAAGCCACGTTCAACCGGCGGCCCCCCGGCCTCTGCTTAAAAAGCGAGGTAAAACAAGACTATTGAGCTACATATAGCAAATATACGTAGATTAAATACAGATTGAAATTTGCTTGGCAGGATAAAATTCTCAAATTAAAATGGGCTGGAATTATACACGCGGTGGACTTCTGCACGAGTGCATACATACATGTGGTGGAGCATGAAACATGAAACCGCCTCAGCCTTCTTCAGGTATGTACGGGAATATTCTCACCACAACGACCATTAATGGAAGCCTGGCTTGTCCTGTTGCGCCCAAGGGCCGTTGGCACAATGATACAAGCCGGGCTGGAAGGGATCTAACCCGGCTGTGTCCGTTAGGAAGGGCCGCAACTGCTCCACGGCCACCCTCTCAATCTCCTTGAAACCCAGAAACGACAGATTCGAGACTGGGCGGTCGTTGGAAGGGATCGATGCGCTTGTAGAAAGCGTGGGGTGATTCCTTCCTAAGTGCCTTCGTTCGCGAAGTAATGCCGGAGAGATTTCTATATCCATCCTATAAATACGGCATAGGCAATTACTGCATGATTCAGAGTAAGTGAGGCGGCATCAAAGCCTGGCCGTAATCCATTATAAGAGAGTACACGTATTTCTTGTACTATCCGTACATCTAATTTGAATAATCTACGGTGGGTCCCTTGGGATCTGCTGGCATTTGGCTCCAGATGGCCGAATGTATGGATCCAGGGGTTGACTATACATAGATTCCTAATTCAGCGTAATGCTAGTATTATGCTGAGCCTGCTTTTGCATCATCACCACCTTCTTCTATGAGGCAGCAAAGGATAAATACGCTCACATATGGTTCTGAGGCCATTTTTTACTTTGCTGAAGTAAACTGAAGCCGGCGGGGAGCTTCCGGGTGTTGCCGAGGCGCCTGACCTTGTGCGGCCAGGAGCAAGGCCTTGAGGGCACGGAGGAGGGCAAAGGGGTGTGCTGGGGTGCGCAGGTGGGTGCCTCGGACACCAAGGTGTGGTTTCTCACTGGTTGAATTAATGGTTTACAGGATAGTTCTGTAAATTCAGCTGACAAAGCAGCAAACTGGGCCAATGGCTACTTTAGCGCACAAGAGATCAAAAGTTGTCGCCTGTACCTGTTGGACAGATAAGAACTACCTATCCCAGGTGTCAAGGGCATTGTCTTAAGCTTTGCTTAATTGCAATACAAAAGGGAAAGGTTTCGTGATAAGGATAACGGCTAGCACAAAGTTGTAAATGAAACAGTCACACAATGATTTCACTGAAGGAAACAGCTTTGAAATTGGTTTGAAGGAGGCGATTGTACGTCTTCTGCAACCACAACACGGCGCATGGCAGAAACACGGAATCTGGCAGGAGATTATAGGTTTCCCTTTACATGCTAACATGGGTTTCTGTGATTATAAAATCATTGGGGGGGAAATCTTAAGAGAAAACCACATCTTGGTTTAGGTTTCCTTTTATTATTCAATGTTCAGTAAATGAGGGAACGGGCTCTAATTTCTGCTTGCCCCCCCCCCCCAATTGGAAACTGTATTGGTCCAAAGGGGTCCCTCCACGCGTGTCCCACATTCCAGTTTTCCAGCTTTTGATGCAGAAACCGCAAATCCCGGCTTTAGGACGGCCTTGTTAGTGTTTGTAGGAAATGTGCCGATGCTGACGGGACGCCGGCACAACTGAAAGAAGACACTGTCGCATATTTGGAGAAGTCGAGCAAAAGCTTACCTTGATCGACAAAAACACATGTGTTGTTTTTCCAAGTATGCTGAGCAAATACGGACCTTGTTTACACATCCATCAACATGTTGCCATTTAGTTGAGTTTATTTTTTAAATGGGCATTTAGAAGGCATAACTCTTGTTGAAAAATATTGCTCTGCAGAAGTATACGCCAAGCTTTTGGCTTTCTGTTGTTGAACTGCGGGGCTTTGGGTTATTTCAGTAGTTAAATTGTGCGGCTTCTACATCAGAGTGAAATGCGAGCGAACGTTCAAAACAGATGCTTGCAAAGACATGCATTCCTGCGAGCCCCCTTGACCTAGCCCAAGCGTGGCAAGCTAAGGCCCGGGAGCTGCAGTAGGGCGCTTACCTCATGCCCGCCTCATTTTCCCTGGCCCGCCGCATCCTCATGGTAAAGGACGGCGAGGAAGGCGTGCAGGCGCTCAGAGGCCTCCGGAGCGCTCTCAGCCACCATGTGCCTCACCTTCCTCCCTTCATAATATTGAACTGAACTGAACATTATTATTTATGAGTCGCCCTCCACAAGTGTGCTCCGGGCGACTTACACAGCTAGCAATGCAGTACTAGAGTATTAAAACATTAAAACATTAAAATATTAAAATGGCTAAAAATATCGGACTCTGAAAGTTCTGGGTCGCTGGTTGTCGTATTATTTATTTATTTATTTATTTGTTCAGTTTTATATTCCGCTCCTCCCTGCAGGCTCGGGGCGGATCACAACAACATTCAATAAAAACAACAGAATACAACAGTGATAAAACCAGGGTTACATGGTTACAAATTCTAAAAACTCAACACGTGGTCATATAGAAATTACCATGCGTAGGCTTTCCTAAATAGCCATGTCTTAAGTGCCGCCAAGAACGGGGGCAGGTCAGGACTGGCTCTTTGGTCTGGCGGCAGAGAGTTCCACAGGACGGGGGCCGCAACAGAGAAAGATCTCTGTCTCGTGGACTCCAGATGAGCCTCTCTCGGACCCGGGATACAGAGGAGGTTCTCGTTTGCTGGCCGTGGTGCTCTTGGGTGGGTAGGGTCAAGCGGTCTTTTAAGTATGAGGGACCCTGGCCCCGCAGGGCCTTGAGAGGATAGCTGAAGATCCGGGGGGGGGATCGGGGGGGGGATCGGGGCAGTTGCCGCATGTCACGTTTTTCTCTCGGCATAAGGATGAGTAAATATGGGAGATTGGATGTTAAATGTATTACTAAAACAGACGTACTCCTAGATTGTCGCTGAAAACTCGGAGAGTGGGTGGAGCAAGTCTTCTCAATCGCCCTCTTGATGAGCTGCCAACGTCTGGTATAGAAGAGTCTGGGAATGGAGGGCAGGGGGCGGGCGACCCTTCTTCTGGCCCCCCTCGTTCCCAGAATAGTTCTTCAGCCACTTACACGTGACCTGGAGTTCTAAAACCTTCCTTACAATGGGTTCACTCTGCTCACCTACTCTCTTTATTGATCTGTATAGAACCCTGTCCTAAACATGAGCCCCATATTATTATTATTATTATTATTTTGCCACATCTTAGCACCTGCGTACTGCTAGAACAGGATTGTTGCCCAAAATGCTGCAATGTAGGTGCCCTTGAGTAGACTGGTAAACGCGAGAGACTTAGCCAGAACCTTGGGTCTGGGCATTGAACGGCCTGCCATGATCAATATTGTTAAGACCAACCCAAAATGAAATAAAACTCTCATATTTGAGTCAGTTTCTGGACCCTCTTTAAGTGCAAGGAGTTTCAGCTTGGAGCGTGACAAATGGGTTGTGTGCACACACGACTGTGAAACCTGTTGTTGTTGTGACTGTTTTTAGTTGCCTTTCCCCTTTTGGGGGTTGAAGAGCAGCTTCACGCGGGGAAAGGTTTTAAGCAAACAGCGCGGAGGGAAAACATTCATATAAGCAATCCCAAAAACTGAGTTGCTGGTTCCTGGAATCATTTATTCAACACAAGCGATGCACACGGGTGTGTGTGTGTGTGTGTGTGTGTGTGTGCCTCTCTTGGTAAACATTGTGCATTTTTGTTTCTGGTGTGTGAATAAGGCTGGCTTTGTGATTTCTCTTCATATTATAGGAACTGAATGCTGGGGAAAGGGAGGCAACCTGCCCAATGGAGCCTGCCATAGAGAGATGGCATGCCTTAGACGTACATCCCGAGCCCACGGCTCTCTCTATACAAGCCACGGGGGGCTTCTGCAGGTGCCTTGGTCCTTTCCCCCGTCTGTGATTTTTGAGGAAAGCCGAAAGCTGAGGAACGCCATATTTGAAAAATATTATGACTGCAGTCTGCAACATTGTTGTGTTTTTTAAAAAAATGTAGGCCTGTCCCTTGCGGCCGTCGTACTTGGAGGCCAAACAGAAGGCGGATTCAGAGCGCCTTCAAGGCTCCTTGAGCAACACCGCCACTTGCACAGAAGCCACGCCGCGGTTGGCTAAGAGGTGCGCTCAGACCTGCACTCATCACAGGCTGATAACAGATGAGAGGGTTGGCATTTTTGTGTTTGACTCATGACGCAATGAAGAACGTTCTTTCCATCATCAAACTGTTTTCGTGTGTTTTTCTCCAAGAGTGCGTTACGGCCACAAACTTTCCTTTTGAGAAAAAAAAAACCCACCCCCCTGCGGCCGCGGTTCCTGTTCAAGGGACTGGGGGGTTTCATTTTTTAAAAATGTCCAAGTACAAAAGCAGATTTCCCTTTCAAGCGTGAGATGGAAAAGCAAACGCCACCCACGCGCAAGGATGAGCCGGCCCGAATATCAGCCGAGGCCCCTGATTTCACCACAGACACTCGGGAAACGTATTGACTTGAGCATCAGCCGAGGGTGGGAAACGCAGCCGCGACGGGTACGTGCCAAGATGAAAATACCAATAAAATTACATTAATTGAGAGAGCAGTACGTTAAATGCTTTCGAATATTTACATAAAACTGTCATTTAAGATAAGACTGTCCAACTCTAATTAAATCATGATTCTAACTTTCTTCAATGCAAAAGTGTCGCTTACGTATCCTGTGGATAATCACCATAATTTATTTTAACTATACATTTTGGGGAAAATGCTGTGCGTACAGTGGTCACTCACCTATCGCAGGTGTCACGTTGCTGGACCACCCGTGATAAGTGACATTCCGCAATGTAGGGACGCCCCGTCACCTTCCCTCCTCGCCCTCCTTACCTTCCTCTTCCTCCTCCTCTTCGCCGCCTGGGGCCTCTTGTTACCGCTTGGGGAAGAAGAGCGCCCCCTCGCCCCCCTTACCTTCCTCTTCCTCCCCCTCTTCGCCGCCTGGGGCCTCTTGTTACCGCTTGGGGAAGAAGAGCGCCCCCTCGCCCCCCTCACCTTCCTCTTCCTCCTCCTCTTTGCCACCAGGTGGCAAGGAGGAGGAGGAGGAAGAAGAAGAGGAAGGTAAGCTGCCTTAAAGGGCCCCCGCCGTGGTCGAGAACGGTGTGGAAGAAATGAAGTAAATAAATAACAATATAACACAACGGGTGTGGTCGCTGCAGATCCAAAATAGGAATCTGAACACAATATTATCAAAGAATGATCAATCTGTATTCAATGATAACCACTAGGCATGAGGAAAAAGTTATGGAACAAACACTGTAAATACACGTGCGCATACGACCTGAAAGAAAATGCAATGAAGATGTTCCACCGGTGGTATTTAACACCGGCAAAATTGGCCAAATATAAGGAGGGCAGTAGCAACAAATGCTGGAAATGTAGAAAGGAAATTGGGTGTTTTTTCCTCGTGTGGTGGAACTGTCACAAAGCGAGGAAATTCTGGAAAGGGATTCACAGGGAGATAAAAAATATGCTGGGATTTGACCTAGAGTTCAAACCTGAATTTATGTTATTAGGCTTAATTGACTATGAACTAGAAGAAAATAAAGAAAAACTCTTTGTATATTGTATAACAGCTGCGAGGATGACGTATGCGAAGAGATGGAAGGGCAATGATACCCCGGGGTTAGCTGACTGGAGAAAGAAACTCGTGGACATAATGAACATGGACTCACTCTCGTTTGCCTTATCAGAGGAGAGGCATGGAATAAAGACGGACTGGTCTCCCATAATAACTTATATGGACAACTCTAAACCGAAATGGACATCGATCCATAATTACTATACTTGATTGTATATGTATAAATAATTGTATATCCCACCTGGTCCACTCAGAGGAGGTTCGATTAGGTGAAATAAGACCATACGTAATTTCATTGTGCATATATTTCTTTTCGTTGAGATAATTATTGGACATACAACCAGGGGACTTAGAGAGAGTAGGAAGTACTCATTGTCCGTTTTCTTTTGTCCGTCGGGGTTCGTGCGGGGGGGGGGGAGGGGGAGAGGGGTTGGATGTTGTACTGTATTGTATTTCATGCAGCTCATGTGGCTGCGTCTGTGTCTTTTATCACTTTGCAAACCAATAAAAAGCAATATATATAAAAAAAAAAAAGTTATGAAAATGAAATGATTCGGAAGAAATTCGTAAGAAATGGGACTTTATAGTTTTTACGCAACTCACCGGCAAACCAGGAAGTAGCCTTTCTTTTTCGACACTGGGCGGCGCCATTTTTGTATCTGGTGCGTAAGTGTCGTAAGGACGTAGGATGGCTTCTTTGCCGTTAGTCAACGTGGTTTCTGATTGGTTAATGGAGACCAGGTGGTACCATAAAACCACCTTCTTTCCTTTAGCCAATCAGCGAGCGAGGGCCTCCTCCTCCTCTCTCGCCTATGGCAGGGCTGCGAGAGAGGAGGATGCCCCCCCCCATGCGCCCCTCGCTGCCTCTCTCTAGCCCCGATCCATGGATCAGGGCAAAAGAGAGGCGAGGGGGGCGAGCGAGGGCCTCCTCCTCCTCTCCCGCCTATGGCAGGGCGGCGAGAGAGGAGGAGGATGCCCCCCGCGCCCCTCGCTGTCTCTCTCTAGCTTTGATCCATGGATCCATGGATCGGGGCTAGAGAGAGGCAGCGAGGGGCGCGGGGGGCATCCTCCTCCTCTCTCGCCGCCCTCCCTCCTTTCCCTGCCAATAAACCGAAGTATTGGCAAAGAAAGGAGGGAAAGAGGAAGCGAATCGCCTCCTCCCCCCCTCCTTTCCTTGCCAATACTCCGGTTTATAGGCAAGGAAAGGAGGGGGAAGTGAATGCCCCCCCCCCCCTCCTTTCCTTGCCAATAAACCGAAGTATTGGCAAAGAAAGGTTTCCTTGCCAATACTTCGGTTTATTGGCAAGGAAAGGAGGGAGGGAGGAAGCGAGGGAGGAAGCGAAGTGAAGGATTTCCTATAAATACCGGGGGAGAACTATTATAGATCGACAAAGACTAGATGGAGGCCCATTTATTTAATTTATTTTTTTCCTCATATTTTTATTTTTATTAAGACTTTTTTCCTTTTTCTTTTTCCCCCCCCCATTTTTAAAAATATCCCGCGTGAATACTTTCCTTTCTTTTCCTACTTTTCTTTTCACAATAATAACGTTCTCCCTCTTTCGTTGCAAAAACTTTGCCTTTCCCTTCGTTTTGGGATACTCATTCATAAGAATATTTCAGAGAAAAGAAGGAGAAGGCCCCTACGCATTGGCTTCAGCGCTCGTTTCCGCCTGTTTGTGGAGCGCATCTCTTGCCTCTTCTTCGTAGGTTTTAAAATCAAACTTGAATTACTCCTGGCATTTGTTTAAGCAGAATGATAAAAACCAGGGTCGTCCATGGCACCCGGTTCCCTATGTGCGTGCATGGCGATGGAAGATGGGCAGTGAAGAAAAAAGGGGGGGAAACGAGCGCCCGTGAAATGTGGTGGAAGAAGACACCCGGGAAGAAGGCCAGAGAGACCAAGAGGAAACGGTGGGCCTGAGCGCAAATCAAGCCTGACCTTTCTCTGGATGCTGAGATGACCAAGCGAAAGGATTGGGTCCTTCAGAGGTTGAACTGTAGTCGCTGCTGAATTGCACTACTACCATTTGGAATACCGTGCCAGAGCACACACGTAGTATGGGCTGCCAGCCTAAGGCCTTCCTAGAGGCCAACATGACTAAGCTGAGACTATTGTACTAATTTAACATAAGATCATATGATTCGTTATATGGTTCATTAGAAAAGACC
>JARBWK010000003.1:205055019-205071652 GCA_030556195.1 Anolis apletophallus
CCTAGTGGTGGGTGGTGGTATTGCAGCGGCCTTGCACAGGCCTGGGGGCAGAATTGCCAGGCTGTTGTGACTTGGCAGGAGGTTTGAGAGTTTGTGATTTTTGTGCAGGGGTTGGCTTATGGGATAGTGTGGGTTAATACAAAGTGTGAGACTGTGTGGACGCTGGGGAAAATGTTCTATTCTATTGTTTATGCTATGTTACGTGAAGTATTTCTGATGTATTGCCATGCTGTGGGATGTTTGCTAAAATGTTTTTTTCATGTGCTATTTGCTGTGCAAGGGTCGTGTAGATGGGGTGAGGGAAAGCAATGGTGGCTGGGTGTACTGGGAGGGACGAAGTTGGTGTGGTGAACTTTGGAACTGGGTGGGGCAGAAGGAAAAAAAGGGTCTGGTACTGGTGCAACTTAGGCCATGGGCCAAAAGGAATACTGGGGACTCTCTGCTGGTTTTGGGCTTCCTGGTTCGGCCATAATAAGGTGGAAGGAAGAAGAGGAAGAAGAGGAAGGCGACACCCCGGGGAAGTTGCAGGGGTGAGTCTTCAGGACCTGAGCAGGGCCGGCTGTTGAGAGCGAGGGGGCTTGGAGGCCCCTCACTCGCGGGGTCACCGCCATTGAGCTCATCTTCCTGTTTTCAACCATAGGCAGCCCGGTTGCCTCACTCCAAAGACAGCCCAATTCTATGTGTCCTTCCTCCAGAAATCGGCCACCTTAATTTGAATTCTTGGAGGACAATGCCTTCTGGTCAACCCCAAACGGCAAATGCATATGACCCCCCCCCCCCCACCCACTGGGATTTTGTCCTCCCGTCCTATTGCCGTCCCGTCTTTCTTCCTCCCGGCCGAGGAAAACTGGGCAAGGGTTGGTTCTCCCGTCCGCATAGTTTTGTCTGTAAATAGAAGCGCCTCCTTAATTCAACTTGAGAACGGAGCCAGACGTTTACTTTGGAAATTAATGTGCATATTGGTTTAATAAAAATTATGGCATTGGCGAAGGAAAAGAGCTCGTTTTGAGTAAAGCAGAAAAACAAATATGTAAATGGAAGTCCGGAGAGGGAATTTTTTTGGTCAAAGATAAAAACACGAATACTTTTCAGTCATTGGAAACAAGGGGCATTTCTTCCTTTCTTCCTTTCTTCCTTTCCTCCTTTCCTCCTTTCCTCCTTTCTTTCTTTCTTTCTTTCTTTCTTTCTTTCTTTCTGGGAGGCGGTTTTCTAAGGAAAGGGCGGAGGGGAAGGGGACGGGTCAGGAGCGTTTGGTCGTTGCCTGAGGTTCTGTAAACATGTGTGAACGCGAGTCCAGAAAGGAGGGAGGACATTTTTGTTTGCCGAAAGGGCCGCCTACGCAGGGTTTTCTTTGTGTGTGTGTGTGTGTGTGGGGGGGTATGCATGGGCGAATGTCCAGCGTGGCCTTGTCTCATGAGCAGAGAGAGGAATACGCCGTCCTTTGCAGCGGGACCCTCGCTTCCTTATTTCCTTTACGTGCACCGCAGTTTCCACCAACGTTGCCCCAAACTTTTAATTCCCACAAAGGAATCCCACTGTGGGCGATGCGGTCAGGCTTTGACCACGGGGCGGGCACGCACAACCTCATTTCACAACAATATTAACTTTTAAAAAAGGTTTATTAATCTAATATAGAAAGAAAAACAAAACGTGTGCGTCATGAGGGTTCACAAACGGAGGATCCCAGAATGAGAGGGAAACGGCTGGTGTCAGTTTACAGCAAGTCCCTTCTGAGCAGAATGGGAAGGAAGGCTACGCGGGTCCCTCTCAGCCAGGCACCGGCAGGCTCTCTAACTTGGGGGGCCACATGGCGGGCCGGGGCGGGGTGGGAGGGAGGGGGTTCTCTTCCGAGTTCTCTTCCTCCGACTCCTCCTCTGCAGTTCCTGCCTTCCTCAAGGATCAGTTCCCCTGGGAAACAAGAGCCGGAGGGGAGGGGAGGGGAGGGGAGAAGGCCCCGCCAAGCCCTCCCCTCCGCAAGCGGCTGCCCAGGGCCCTCCTCCCATTTCTCTGTCGTGTCGTGTGGAAGCTTTCTGTTTGCTTTTGTTGTGTTATGTATTCATGTTGATGGTATTTTTGCTTTTCGTATTCTATTTTTCTGCGCTTGTATTGTATTTTGTTGTAATTTGGGGCTTGGCCTCATGTTAGCCGCCCCGAGTTTATTTATTTATTTATA
The DNA here is from genome assembly GCA_030556195.1 of Anolis apletophallus. Lineage (NCBI taxonomy): Eukaryota > Metazoa > Chordata > Lepidosauria > Squamata > Anolidae > Anolis > Anolis apletophallus. The sequence goes on from JARBWK010000003.1 coordinate 205,057,193, forward strand.
TTTATTTATAAATTCGACTTGGTAGACCGCTCTCTCTGGAGCCCAGAGCGGTTTACAGCATGAAATCAATAAGAACATCAAAAACAGATAAAAGACGTATACCCTTCGGGGAGGTGGTGGAGGGGTATACATAAAGTTGTTTACTATTATTATTACTATTATTATTTCCCTTCCCTTCTGCCCCTCCTCCGGGCAAGAGCACGGGCCACCTCCTGAAGACCCCTCCTTGGGGCGGCCAGGGCAGCTTCCCGGATCAACTTTCCAGGGGGGGGGGGCGTGCCCTTGAGGAAGGTGGCAGAGGAGGAAGGTGAGGCAGAGGGGGCCGCGGAGGAGCCACGCTCCTTGCAATAGATCAGCCCTCCTCGCAGGGTTGGCGCAAAGGCGGGAGGCAGGCCGGGCTTGGAAGAGCTCAGAAGAGCAGGGGAGGGGGGGGGTGGAGCGATCAGGCGGCTTCATAGCAGGAAGTGCAGTCTGATTGGCTAATGGAATTGGAGGGAGTTGCTTAGCAACCAGAGATGGGCGGGGCCAGGTAGGGGGAAGAAGGAACTTCAGTTTTGGAACTTGGTGTTGGAAGAGTTAGTTAGGAGTTTTGAAGGAGAAGGGAGGGAGGGAGGGAGGGAGGGAGGGAGGCCGGCAGCGCTTGGGAAGGGTTTGTTAGACAGAGGCCTCTTTGAGGAAGATAGTCAAGTCCTTCGGGGAGAGAGAAGGAGGAAGTTCCGCAAAGACTGACTGACTGACTGACTGACTTTATTATTTCTGAGTCGCCCTCCACGTTAGTGCTCCGGGCGACTTACACATAGCAATTCAACAATTAAAAATATTAAAAATATTAAAAATTAGATTAAAATATTTAGGGGTTAAATGCAAGGGCCAGGCTCAGGTAGTTGAGTTCCTGGTTCTGCATTAGCCATGGGCTTTCCTAAATAGCCAGGTCTTTAGAGCGGTCAGGAACTGGGGCAGGTCTAGGGAGGCTCTCTGGTCCGGTGGCATCGAGTTCCAGAGAACGGGGCCACAATGGAGAACGATCTCCGTCTCGTGGCCTCCAGGTGGGCCTCTTTCACGCCTGGGACGCAAAGGAGGTTCTTGTTTGCCGGCCGCGGTGTCCTTGAGTAGGCAGGCATCAGCAAGCGGTCCTTTAAGTATGTTGGGCCCCGGCCCCGTAGGGCTTTGAAAGCCAAGGTCAAGGTCTTATGTAAGGCTCTATACTCAACGGGCAGCCAGTGCAGGCGCTGCAGAGATGGTGTCATGTGGCATCTCGTCGATGTTCCTGTGAGAAGCCTGGCGGCCGCGTTCTACACAGTCTAGATCCTGCGGGTTAGTGACCGGGGCAGACCCACATATAAGGCGTTACAGTAATCCAGCCGTGATGTAACCGTGGCATGGATTACTGTAGCTAGCGCTTCCGTCGGGAGGTAGGGCGCCAGTTGTCTCGCTTGGCGCAGGTGGAAGAAGGCCCTTTTGCTCGTGGAGGCAACCTGGGCCTCCATCGACAATTTGGAGTCCAGGATAACACCAAGGCTCTTTACTGAGGGGACGGAATCAATGGTTCCCTTCGAAGGGGGCAGTGGGAAAGGTGGTTCTGGGCGGCCCGGCCATAAGATCTCCGTCTTTGATGGATTTATTTTGAGTTTGTGGGCACGGAGCCATTTTGTTACTGCTTCCAGACCTCGAGTGAAGTTTTCGGGCACCGAAGTTGCGCCAGGCTCCAGCTTCAGCAGGAGCTGAGTGTCATCGGCATATTGGTAGCACCCTAGGCCAAAGCTCCGGGCTATACCAGCCAAAGGCCGGACATAGATGTTGAACAACGTTGGTGATAATATGGTGCCTTGGGGCACTCCACACTCGAGGAGAGATTTCCTAGATGTTTGGCCTAGCCATTCAACTCGCTGGCTACGTCCGCGCAGGAAGGAGCTAATCCAAGCTAAAGCTGCTCCTTGTATCCCTATGGTGGCAAGTTGTCGTGTCAGCAGGTCGTGGTCCACCGTGTCGAATGCAGCGGTAAGGTCCAATAGTACCAGAACTACTGAGCCTCCCTTGTCTAATTGGCAGCGGATATCGTCCGAGATGGCCACCAGGACGGTCTCGGTCCCGTGCCCGGGGCGAAACCCTGATTGAAAGGGGTCCAAGCCATCTGAGGTCTCAAGGAAGTTTTGTAGCTGGGTTGCTGCCGCGCGTTCGATCAGCTTACTGAGAAACGGGAGGTTTGAGACGGGACGGTAGTTCGCTGGCATCGCAGGGTCCAGGTTGGCTTTTTTCAAGAGTGGGCGGACCAAGGCTTCTTTCAGGGCATCCGGGAAGATTCCCTGCTCCAGGGAGTGGTTTATTATCTGCATCAGGGGGACCGAGAGCTCCTCTGCGCAGAGGCCTTTCTACCCCGGCGGCCTCCCGGGGTCTGATCTGGTTGACCGGTTGTAAATAGTTTTGTAGTTTTCAGCCAAGAGTTTGATTTTCTCAGTTGCTTCACAGTGTGTTTTCCTTCTCTCTGCGAGCCGTCCTGAGCCGTCCTCGGGGAAAGACGGCATACAGAACTGAATGAATAAGTAAGTGAGTAAATAAACACGGCCGGCCCCGACAGTGTTAGAGTGCCGGTGTGGAAAGAGGGCCCAAAAGGCCCAAAGCAGCCTGCCTGCATTCCTGTGGGCGGAACATTGCCTTCAAGGAACTCAAGTTAAGAGGCCGTTCATTCTCTGTGAGAAGTAAAGCCTGGCCGGCCATTGGCGCCACCGCGCACCTTTCCTGCTCAGGAACCAAGTAAACAACCGATTCTTGTTCCGTTCCGCCTGGAGAGTCCGCGCGCCTTCTTAAACATTGTGGCACGGAGGTGGCCGGTGAAGCAATGGAGGCGGCAGCAGCAGAAATCTTAATAGATATTCGGTGGCAGCAAAGAAAACGTTAGTATGCAGAGGTGGCATCCCCCCACGGCCCTGCCTGTGCGCGTGCCCCGTGTCCCTCAAGGCCTTCTCCTGGCCGTACCTGACGCCCAGGCTGCATTGCGCTCCTCATCGCCGGGGGGAGGCCAGGAGGAAGGGGAGCCTTCCGGCAAAGAGCGGCCGGCCAGGAAGAGGCTCTGCCCGGGGCTGGGGCCACGTGTGGTCGCCCTGGCCCTCCTCTCAGCATGAGGACGCAGTGGGCAAGGGCAGTGGGAGAGGGGAGGGCCTGAGAAAGGAACTCACCCTCGGGACTGGGGTTGCCCGTGCCTGCGCCGAGCCTCTCTCGCCCCTAAGAAGTGCCGGCCGTAGTCTCTCCCCGCCCCCTTCCTCTCTGCTCCAGGCAAGCCGCTCTTCGCAAAGGTTTGTAGGCAAGCTTTCCCCCCTAAACTCTTCTCCCACAAACCAAGCCTCGTATTCTGGCTGTTTCCCTGCTTCCGGCTGCTTTCTGAGTCACCTCGTGCTGGCCTGCTTGTCTCTGCTCTCCTCCTCCTCCTCCTTCTCTTCTTCCTTTTCAGATTTTACTTCCGATTCACCTTCTGCACTTTCAGCCCAACTTCTCTTTCCAGCTTTCTTTTCTCTCCCCATTTCTAGACTTGGCTGACCGATGCTGACACCCGCGCCTAGGCCTGGCTAACATGCACACGTGATTTTGCCACCGCTTTCTATTGGTTGAAACCCCCTCGCATGTTAAAAGCGCTTGATCCTGGCTGTTTCACATCAGCTCCAAACACACCCTGCAAAACAACACAAACGCACGGCGGTTCTAAGAGCAATGGCCGCCTCACTTTGCCTCGTGGTAAAGTTGGCTTGCGAAACCTTTCCGTGGTCCTGCTTTACTTGAAATGCAGAAAGCTACGTTCAGATAATCAACGTTGATACGTATGAAGTCCCTTGGAAGACATCTCTGTACCAAAAAGTCAGAGAAGTAATAGAAATCCTCCTCTTCTTCTGGTGTGTTTGGCTTGTGGAGTCCCGCAATGCTCAACACTATCCCCCGCGCTCGTGTTCAACATCTACATGAAACCGCTGGGCGAGGTCATCCTGAGCTTTGGGGTTCGGTGCCACCTGTGTGCAGGAGACACACAACTCTAATACACACAACTCCGCCTAATGCCAGGGAAGCCGCTCAGCTCCTGAACCAGGGCCTGGCCGCTGTGATGGGCTGGATGAGGGCCAACGTTCCTGACCAGACAGAGGCCCTCTTGGTCAGCCGTGGGAGTGATCAGGGTGTGGGGTGGCTGCCGGGCCTTGAGAGGGTTCCACTCCCCCTGAGGACACAGCCCGGCCGTTTGGGGTCCTTCTGGACTCAAAAACACACCAAGGATGTATGCAAAAGCACACCAGTGTGGACAATCCTATATATGTATATACGTAATAGGGGAATTATGGTAACACTGCCCTATCTATGGTAAAGCATGAATGTGGGGCATGTAATTATGTAATAAACCACCAGATGGTGCAGTATCTCATAGGAGGTAGCCAGTTACAATATAACATGCAAAACAAATCTCAGTAGTAATAAGTGAACACTGCATTCAATTAAAGCATCAATGAAAACAATATAAGGCAGTGAAAGCAGTGGTGGAACCCGCATACGCCAGTAAGGCAATGTATGGGACGAGTGTTACAGTCACAGTATAGGACTACATTACCCAGGTAGCTAGCGTGCAAGTTCCGTAGGTATTCCCGCGATAGTTTCCTTCGTGTAACAATGGCTGACGGGACTACAGTACCCAGTATGCCTTGGGGGAAAGTTCAAATCCCGTAGGAGTGATGCTGATGAAAGGGAATGAGAGCGGACGTGCTCTCGCGATGGAGAAGACGCCCTGACGTCACGGGCCGAGCCGGGCGAGGTTCCCGAACCCGGAAGTAAACTTGCACGCGCCAAATAAATGATAATAAAATAATAAAGAGCTCTGACGGAGCGAAAATAGTGGTCCAGGTAATGTCTGTGTGGTGTAGTCCGTCCACTAGGTACTAGTGGTCAATGGAGACTCGGTCCTGTATGGCGGGTCGTGCAGCGGGAAGTTCCTGCAGTGAACACGTCGTAGATAATATGAATGCACGTCCTCCACAAACGTCCACGGGCTAATGTGAAGTATAGGATGTCCCAAAATCGTGGAATATATGGAGAGAGACACAGTGGTCTGAGTTCAAATGAATGTCAATGGTTTTATTCATACAGAGTTCTTTTCTTTAAAGGTGCAGGCAACCAAAAGGACACAAAAGCCGACGGGATTATTTCCATGGATTAAAATTCATCCTGGATATTTAACGGCCTGCCCGTTTCGCCATAGTACTCAGTGGTACCCAGTGCTTTATCAAGGCTCATAGGTCATGTTGCCAACATATCAGCAATAGATATTCTAGAAGTCCTTCTGGACTCAGCACTGATTCTTGAAGCTTGGATGTGGGCCAGGAAAGCTTTCACACAATTAAAACTTGTGCACCAGCTGCTCACAAAGTCTGATCCGGCCACCGTGGCCCACGCCTTAGTTATATCTCGGGTGGATTACTGCAACACACTCTGTGTGGGGCTGCCTATGAAGGCAGTTTGGAAACGGCAATCGGCGCCGAGAGCAGCAGCCAAATGACTAACCAGACAGGCTCTCTCTCTCTCTCTCTCTCTCTCTCTCTCTCTCTCTCTCTCTCTCGCTACGCACCTTTAGAAAAAGAACGACAAACCCAAACGTGGAAGCAGGCTTTCGAAAATGGATATTTATTTATTTATTTATTATTTCGATTTATATACCACCCTTCCCAAGGAGGCTCAGGGTGGTTCACAACAATGAGTACACAACACCACAGAGTTAAAAATACAGATAAAAGCAGATTAGGACCAGAGTGGAAATTACTACTTAATACGATGGTGGTCTTTTCGCTCGGTCGAATGCCTACTGGTTTTAACTGGTTTTGCACCTGGGGTGCAATATGTTTTTAAACCCAGTACAAATTTTTAAACTGTATTTATGGTGATACTGTTATTTTAATTCAACCTACTTATGGTTGTTGGTTATAGATTTTGCCCTGTCTTTTTGCTTTTGCTTATGTATCTATTATGATATAATGTTGTTGTAAGCTGCCCCGGGTCCTTTTGGAGAAAGAGTGGCATGTAAATAAAGCTTGTTGTTATTGTTATTATTATTATTATTGCTTCCAGTCCCCACTCCTTTTTCCTATATTAATTTTCTTAATACTTATAGTGAGTTTATTGACCATTTGTAGTTTTGCAAGTACGGAGGGATAGCCTTAAAAATGATAACTTTATATTTCAACCAGCTATGGTATAGAAGTATGAAGTATTTGCTTTAAGCATCTAGAACAGTCTTTCCCAACATGGGGGTTGGGACCCCTGGGGGCCCACGAGGGGGTGTCAGGGGGGTCGTCAAAAAGCACCAGGAAACACAGTATTTTCTGTGGGTCCTGGGGGTTCTGTGTGGGAAGTGTGGCCCAATTCTATCATTGGTGGGTTCAGAATGCTCTTTGTCCAGGCCTAGTCTCCTCAAACTCCAGCAGTGTTCACAATTTGGCATATTGAGCATCTGTGTCAAGTTTGGACCAGATCCATCATTGTCTGGGTCCACTGTGCTCTCTGGATGTAGGTGAACTACAACTCCAAAAATCAAACTCTTCCAGTCTTTTCTGTTGGTCATGGGAGTTCTGTGTCCAGTTTGGTTCAATTCCATCGTTGGTGGAGCTCAGAATGCTCTTTGATTGTAGGTGAACTATAGATCCCAGCAACGACAACTCCCAAATGACAAAATCAATCTCTCCCCAACCCCACATTTGGGTGTATTGGGTATTTGTGCAAAATTTGGTCCAGGGAATGAGAATGCATCCTGCATATTAGATATGTACATTACGATGCATAGAGTAGCAAAATTATAGTATGAAGTAGCAATGAAAGTGATGTTATGGTTGGGGGTCACCACAACACGAGGAACTGTATTCAGGGGGTTGCATCATTAGGAAGGTTGAGAACCACTGCCCTAGAGTTGGACTGTCCCCACAATCCCTATGTGAAGGGGTTGCAGCACCAAGAAGGCTGAGCTGATGTAATTCTGAAATCTAGTGTTTGTTCGGATTTGAGTAACATGGATTCTTTTGGCTCAGCTCTCCAAACTTTGCACATACTTTACGTGGATATATTATGGTGATTTGTTATGTCTTTTTATTTATGAAAAAGATAAATTATTCCATTGAAACCTGGAATTTAATTGGTAGCATTTGGTTGGGTTTTAGTTTAAGAAGTATGTGTGTGCAGTAACGGAAGAATGCCTTTGTGTTTCCTTCCTGCCCACCCCCCGGTCCTGTGTCTTTTCAGGGACAGAGTGGCTCAGATTTGAGGAGAAAATGGGCCAAGTCACCTCGGGTTCCGAACTGGCCTCAGTGGGCACCGTCCGTCCGGCCTCTCTCCCGCAGCGCCAGGGCTTGCTCAGAGTCTCCAAAGCCTCACCCAGCTCTTCCTATCCATGTGTTCATCAACTGCGGACCTTGGATTTGCACACAGCGGCTTACTTATCAAAGCGAAAAGAGCGGGTTCTTGTTTGTGAGTTGCACACCGGCTGGCTCCTGACTTCTGTGAAGTGCGCTGATGGGTCTTAGATGCAACCCTGATGTGGTTGAACCAAGCACATTGTAGACATGTAACGGAAGGAGGAAATGCTCTGTGGTGTCTACAGTCTGATTGGGAGGAGATCCTTCTTGGGCTATCTGTCAAGGAAAAGCAGCCAGAGTGTTTTGGCAAGGAGCAAAGACAAAGGTTCCTTTCCTTTTGCCATAATTTCAGTTCCAGTTGGGACGTGACTTTTTTAACCGGGTGGTGATTGTTATGGACATAGGTTTTGCAGGATCTCTCCTGTATGGGTCTTAAAATCCTGCTTGCAAAAACCCAAGATGAGTCCAAAGGATTTCTTGCATTGGGTTATGAACACTGCAGATGCCTCTGGCGGGTATACGGCCTTGCCGTTTTATATCTCACCACCTCTTTGTAAAATGTTTATTTCCGGTCATGAAACGGGAAGATCAAGTTCGACATGTTGCCCCTTCTTTAAGGCGTCTGCTTCTGCTGTAATGTTACTGCGTGCCCACAAAGCCTTGGGGAGAGAGGTCACCGGGAGGTCACCGGGAGTTCCTCTTTACATCCATCGTCTTGTCTTCTAACTTCACTTTTGAATCTGCCCAAAATGGCAGCTCTAAACGGTTCTGGCCCAGCCTGCTTGTCTGAACGCATCCACCCCTACGTCCCACCTCGAAAGCTAAGATCATCCGGGGAGGCCCTGCTCTCGCTCCCGTCAACAGCTCAAGTGTGCCTGGCGGGGAAGAGGGTCAGGGCCTTCTCGGCGGTGGCTCCCCGCCTATGGAACATACTCCCAACTGACATAAGACTGATCTCTTTTCTCCCAACTTTCCGGAAGAAAGTAAAGGCATGGCTCTGGGACCAGGCCTTTGGTCAACAGAAGTCGCAGCACCCTGAAGGGATGGGCTGGATTGGCCTTAAGACTGGTTTATGTTTTTAACTGATGTTTGAATCTGATTTTAAGTACGATGCTTTATTATGTTGTGTATTTGTTGTGATTTCATTGTAACCGTTGAAATAGCCTCTAAATGGGGCTCAATGTATCCGCCCTGAGGCCCCCTGAGTCGGGGGCCGAGAAGAACGAGATAGAAATGCGATACATAAAATAAATAAAGTTTGTGAACTGGAAACAGGTGTCAGGGAATGGATAATAATAATAATAATAATAATGTTTTCAAAGGCTTTCATGGTTTGAGGACCCCTGGCCTTGAGCATTGTGACTGGGAGTCCGCTGTTACTAATGGCGCGATGGATTGTGAGGAGGCACGACGACAAGGCAACATGGACAAGCACGCCAAGAAGGAGGAACACCAAGGAGATCCTTGCCATGACCGCCTTCCACCGGGGAATCTATGTTCTCAGCGTGAAAGACCACGTGGACCCAGAATAGACCTCAACAGCCAGACCACCACCAAGACTCTACCTCTTGAAAACAATCACACTCGGCCATGAGTAACCATCACCTTGGGTTATTGTCTCATGATGTGCCCAAAAAACAATACTCAATTTAGCCATTTTGGCTTTGATGTGCTTTTAAAAAGGAATGAAGTGTGTAATGTATTCTTCTCTATCTTTATGGTGTTGACAGTTAAGGCAGGAGTTATAGTGTTGAGTTTTGTTGATTGTATTGTTTTATAATTGCTGTTGTGTTGTTATCATGTGTTATTGGGCTTGGCCTCATGTCAGCCGCCCCGAGTCCCTTTGGGAGATGGTTGGCGGGGTATACGTGAAGATAATAGTAATAATAATAATAATAGTGATAAGGGCATATTTTGTTGCCGCAAACAACCCATAGTCTGTTGTCAAAGGCTTTCATGGCTGGAATCACTGGGTTTCTGTGAATTTTCCGGGCAGTATGGCCATATTCCAGAAGCATTCTCTCCTGACATTTTGCCCACATCTATGGCAGGCATCTTCAGAGGTTGTGAGGTCTGTTGAAACTAGGCAAGTGGGGTTTATACATCTGTGGAATGATGTCCAGGTTGGAGAAAGAACTCTTGACTGGATCAAGGGAACCACTGACCGCGTAATAGTAATAACAATAACAACAACAACTTAATTTTTGTAACCTGCTTCCATCTCCCCGAAGGGACTCGGGGCGAAGCCCAAGCATAGAGGAGCTGATTAAGAAAGACAACCTACAAACTATCTTCAGACCCACTAAGAAAATCCAGCAAGTGCTACGTCCAACAAAGGCCGAGAGGGATCCCCTCCCCTCCGCAGGAGTCTAGCGTATACCGTGCAGCTGTGGACAAGGCTACACAGGGACCACCAAACGCAGCCGCATTGCCCAGACACGAATCAAGGAACGTGAAAGGCACTGCAGGCTACTTCGACCAGAGAGGTCAGCCATAGCAGAGCACCTGATGAGCCAACCTGGACACCGCATATTATTTCAGAACACAGAGATGCTGGACCACTCCAACAACCACCATGTCAGGCTACACAGAGAAGCCACGGAAATCTACAAGAAGCATGTGGACAATTTCAACAGAAAGGAGGAAACCATGAAAATGAACAAAATCAGTGGCTACCAGTATTTTTTTTTTAAAAAAAATTCTAGAATCAGGATGGTAAATAAAGAACAATACTCAAAAAACAGAGGAATTCCAGGCATGACACAATCAGGGCTAGCTAACACCTCCCAACAAATGATTCTCCCGGGCAGGAAGCAACCAGGCTTTGAAGCCGCAAGACCATTCAATGCTAATCAAAGTGGCCAATTGCAACACTCACACTGGCCTCAAGCAGACAAGAGTTCTTCCTCCCACCCTGGACATCATTCCACAGATATGTATACCCCACTTGCCTAGTTTCCAACAGACCTCGCAACCTCCGAGGATGCCTGCCATAGATGTGGGCGAGACGTCAGGAGAAAATGCTTCTGGGACATTACGCTCTCTCTGGCGCCCAGAGCGGTTCACAAAATTTGTGCAAATAAAACAAGTAAAATACATTAAAATACAGTAAAACAATTAAAACACCCGAGTTAAAACAAATTGCCAGCCAATAGAATAGTTGGCAGTGGCGTGGTAACAGCGGGCCCACAGCAGGTAGTGGAGTTGGCTATGGGCCGAATGCCTGCCTAAATAGCCATGTTTTTACTGCTCTGCGGAACGGCAAGAGAGCTCGGATGGCCCGGATCTCTTCGGGAGGCCGTTCCACAGAGCTGGCGCGGCAGCGGTAAATGCCCTCCGGCGTGTGCTAGTCAATTTACAAACCCTGATATTAGGCACATCCAGAAGGTTGAGTCCCTCTGAGCGCAGTGATCTCCTGGGCACATACCATACAACCCAGAAAACTCACAGCAACCCAATAATAATGCTAATAATAATAATAATAATAGGTGATCGGCACACTGGGTGCAATGTCTAAAGACCTCGGCCCGCACTTAAACACAATCGGGGCTGACAAAATCACCACCTGTCAGCTGCAGAAGGCCTCAATTTTTTGGTATAGATTTGAATTCTAATTTAACATTAGTAATGGCCTAGATAGAAATGGAGATACACTGGGCATCAATGACTCATGTGTCCGTATATGCTTCCACGTCACCTTTCAACCTATGGCAGCCCATGAATACCATAGAGTTTTCCTACACAGGAATGCTCAGGGGGGCTTGGCCGGTTTCTTCCTTTGAAATACAGCCCACAGCGCTCTTGCCAGAAATGTATTATCCGTTTAGATGGGTGGCTCCCAACCTTTTTCTGACAGGGGCCACTTGACCAGGGACCACTCTCCAACATTATAGTACCAAAAGGGTTACGAATCAGTTTTTGGTCAACTTTAGATTCAGTTCGGTTATTTGGGGTGCCGATTCAGAAGACTGCATTGGATAAACCGCATCAGCTCTGGTTTCTGATACAGAATGTATGCCGTCCAGTAGTCGCCATCTGCTCGCCCACAGAAAGCCATATTTAATAAGCCTCGGCACTATAAGAGGGTTTCGCGAGACCACTCGCTCTGGTCGCAACGGTGTAGTAACGGTGAGGCTGTGGACCATATTTTAGTTCTTGCAGACCCCTGGTTGGGAACCACGGATTTAATCATGGATGGATAGCCATGAGTGCCATATCTAACGCCCAGGATCAGGAACTGTATTCCTCGCCATGCCTGTCTCTGAGGAGTATGGCTAGGAACATATCCTTGTAATCACATTCTGATTTTGGGCTTGCTGACCTCTGATTTTGGACTTGCTGACCTCTGATTTTGGGCTTGCTGACCTCTGATTTTGGGCTTGCTGACCTTGGTGAAACACAATTATGGGCACAACCGCTCTTTTGATCTGGTTTTCCATCTCTCCTGGGGAAGCACGGCACTTTCCCTGGCCCTATGCAAAGTAACACATTATTTATTTATTTATTTATGATCCGACCTTGCATGCCGCCGCTGCCCGAGGGCCCGGAGCGGCTCCCTTGACATGTTGAGCGGAAGAGAAGAGGAAGAAGCCCCGCCAGACCCCTATAGGCAATGTTGCCAATTACGAAATGGCCGGCACCGATCCCACCAAAGGTTTCCAAACCTTATGAAATACTTTTGTGCAAATCTTGTGGTTCTGGCCGTTGATGCCAGGCGGATCTCAATTTGTTTTTCAGCGTTCAAGGTTGCTTTTTTCCTTCAAAAGAAACACATCATTTGGCACAACGTTTTCAGAGCACGGAAACAGCAGCCTTTCGCGTGAAGTTTTTAAAGAGCCCAACGAGCATCTGTTTGCTCTTATTTTTGATCCAAAATCCAAAACTACGTATCTCTTTCGTAGCCAATTTACAAATCATGTTTAGTTATTCGAATATGGTGAGAATTTGGTCTGTCAGAGGGTACAGCACAACGTCCCTGTGACTGTGCACAAAACCCATGGGGTTGTGTATTCAGCTGGAGAGCAGGCAGCGCATGTTGAACTGGGCCAGGTGCCTCCCGGTGCCTCGGCCAAGGGGACATCATGCCAAGGAGGAGTGCGGAGGGGGAGGGGGAGGAGGAGGAGGCAGTTGCCGCTAGGACGGTTATTGGCCGACATCAACTTCAAAGTTACAGCAATATGAATCTCACTGTTAACTTTGTGTGTCTCTATTAACCTTTATTTATTTTCAGCATTGAAATTCAAAGTATAGCTCCCGAGTTTGCCTCAGAGTTGGCCATCCGTCTTGTACAAAATTGGCAAGAGGTAAGGAAACATAGTTTGCCAATAACGTTTGCATGAAATTGGCTTTGCTTAAAATATTAAGAGCTTCCTTTCTGTGGGATGGGCTTCAAACACTCTCTTCGTTTTGACATGTCAGTTAAATTAATTGCCTCATACGTACAAAATTGGGGTTTATGACTGCAGTCCAAGCGCAAAGGACTCCAGGAGGCCCATAAGTACTTTTCCACAAAACATTAATGGAGAAATGCATGAAGATTTAGGCACTGTGCTTTTTATTTTTGTTTGTTAACGCACCTTATGTCTAGCTGTTGTTGTTGTTGTTGTTGTTGTTGTTGTTAAAACTGAATTACCTAGGACAGTGGTTCCCAACCTTTTTTTGACCAGAGACCACTTAACCATTGGCCACTTTGACCAGGGACCACTCAGTTTTTGGTCAACTTTAGATTTGGTATGGTTATTTGGGATGCCGATTCAGTTGCTCTAGTTTCCGATACAGAACATATGCCACCCAGTAGTTGCCATCCGCTTGCCCACAGAGAACCATATTTAATCAGCCTCGGCACTACAAGAGGGTTTTGCGAGACCAGTCGCTCTCGTTGCAATGGTGTAGTAACGGTGAGGCTGTGGACCATATTTTAGTCCATATTTTAGTCCACGGACTACAGGTTGGAGCCACTGCTTTAACTGCTTTTCAGAGTTTTAAGTGATTTTAATTTATTTTGTGTCTAATTTAATTTTAATACTTATTTGTTTTGGATTTTAAATTGCCTTTCTAATCTTGACATAAAAGTGGGATTTTGGTGGTGACGACAATGACGACTGACCGCCTGAGGCCCCACTCTGGAAGAAAGGTGGCACATACATGAAGTGGACACATTCCCCTCGGCCACCTAATCCTCCCTTGGCCAGTCTTCCCCATGCTATCTCCTGTGCCATTGGGGAGGCTCCGTGGGCATGGCTGCCGTGATGTGTTGCCAATCCATGCCGGGCGATTTTATTTTGTAGTCACAAAGGACTATGTCCAGAAATAGTGAATCAGTTTTAGCGTGGGGGCTACATGGAAAAGGGGGTAAATGGACCAGGAGGCATTTTAAAATTGGACAGCATTGAAGCAACAGAACCACTTTTGGCATTCTGGAATATCTGGCTGGGCTGAGCAAAATTCACAGCTATGTATTAAATAGCACAGCGATCTCCTTTACAAGTGATTATTTTGGGCATAGTATTATTTTATGTGCCCACTGCACCTTCAAAACGCTTTGTGTCACCAGATTGCGGTGTGATTCTTGCCATGGTTTGGCTTGGCTGGCAAGGCCCCTCCTGGCCTGTTGGCTGGCATGGATGTCCCGCTTTGGGCCCTGGTTGTGTCGCGGATGAATACTTTGCTTTTACTTGTCTGCCCCGATTAGCTTTAATAACTCAGGAACGCGCTGAACTTAAAATGTTTTTGTAAGGATCTGTCAATTAGAGCAGAGAGTGCTCTTATTTTAGATCCTTCCAACAGAAGTAATCCTGAGCAGGTGTGACCTTGGAAGCAGGTGCAGTGCTGAGTCAGAGGGGGGGAAATGATGAAATCTCTCCTGTGCATTGCAAGCCATGGGGGGAGGGCTTTTGATGTGATGGACAGGTGATGGAGGTGTGTTCTGTATATAAGTTATGTTTGTTCCTGGTGAAGCCAGTTCTGGCTTCAAAGGTATTGATACCTGGAATAAATCTTGTGGGATTGAGTTGCTGTCTGCACGTCATCCTTACAGATAATCTCAGCGTTCATTACAGAAAGCCAGAACTGCAAAGAGACCTATCGTGGAAGG